>NAGG01000933.1:0-16158 GCA_003031705.1 Calonectria naviculata | reverse complement strand
GAGGTGGCCTGGTGCGCCGACCTCCTCGCCATGACCCTCACCCCCGCCTCCGTCACCCGGCCGGCGCACCAGGCCACCTCTTCCCCTCTTCCCCGGCGAGACAAGGCCGAGTCCGAAGCCGGGTCCGGACATGAGCAAGGAAAGAAGTTGCCGGCAGCTCCCGTCTTCAAACTCCCCAAACTACGCCTCGAGATCCGTGATCTTGCTCACCCAGGCGCAAAGCACTTCCTAGACTCCATCAACACGGCCGACTGCCTCGCCCAAGCCACCCAGAACGTCCTCACCCTGCTCTATGACTCTCCAGACTGCCCCACAACCACCCTTCCCACTACCCGGTCTGTAACCCTGATCCTCCGGGACATGCCCGGCGTTGCCTATACCACGGGCTCCGATCTAGACGATGATCACAAGGAGGTCCACTTCTCCCTTGGCTACATCGACCGCATCAACCCTCCCTCGCGTCGCCCAGAAGAAGTCACCGGCGTCATCACACATGAGCTTGTCCACTGCTTCCAGCGCAACGGATTCGGAACCTGTCCCGGTGGGCTCATCGAGGGCATTGCCGACTGGGTCCGGCTTAACTGCCGCCTCAGCCCTCCCCACTGGAAACGCGAAGCTGGTGGGGAGTGGGACGCGGGTTACCAACACACGGCCTACTTTCTCGACTACCTTGAGCGGCGCTTTGGGGAGGGAACCATCCGTCGCATGAACGAGAAGCTAAGAATCCAGCGGTACGACGAAAAGTCCTTCTGGGTTGAACTGGTCGGACTACCCGTGGACCAGCTCTGGGACGAATACGGAGCAAAGTTGAAGGAAGGCGATGGTGACTTGTAACCACAGACTATTCAAATGAGCATATAGTATGAGTAGACATAAGATAATTCAGTGGATATATGATACTGTGTGTGCTGCAGACCTAAACTCCATCCTTACAAATTTATTCACAGAGAATAGCTTGACCCAACCTATATATATACTGTTATTCCCATGTCAGATTTTTACTCCAAGGAAAAAAAAAGAAAAGCCCAAGTTTTAGAAATCAAATATAATCAACAGGCGAATACGCTTTCTATGAGCGCACGGGAATGGGGGCATCGCTCTCGCTGATAACGCTGCCGACCTCAGACCAACTGGCAGGGGTGGCCATACCAGAGCTCTCGCTCATCACATCGTAATATCGACTGGCCTCGCCATCATGTGATGATTGGGCATCATGGGCAACATCTTCGACAGATCCCACCACGGAAATTGAGTCGGTGGGGGTCAGTTGGCCCTCGCTAATGATCTCGGGCTCGGAAACTGGAGCAGTGGGTGTGACAGGTAGCGGTGAGTAGAAATCGTGGCTGGAGTTCTCAGCCCAAGCCTGAATAGAAGCATACGCCTCGTTGCGGTCCTCTTGGCCAGCGGTCATGAATTCATCAGGGCCAAGCTCTCGGTCGAGGGTGACAGTAGAGGCGATTTCGGTGTGGGCAGGAGTAGAGACAACGTGGGGCACAGTAGGAGCAGTCTCAGGTGTCAGAGGGGCCTTTTCGTCCTCATGGGTGGTAGCGCTGTAGATGTCGGAAATCTCATCCTTGGGGGGAGAAATGCTGCCGGTCTCAGTCTCGTCCAACTCTTCAGACCCGATGTTGTACTCATCGGCAAAGGGGTTGGCGTAGATCGAGGAGTGGCCCCGTGAAGCGTCACCTCCACGGTGCCTAAGACCATCGTTGCTAGCATGTGTCTGGGCGCCAGTGTTGAAGACAAATGTTCCTCGTTCAGCATTCTCGTCCTGGCGAAGGAAGTCATCAAAGGAAGAGCCTCGTGTTCGGCTATCCAGCAAGGCTGGTCTCTCCTTGTCGGATTCCTCAAGGTATTGACCCTTCTCCTTCTCCTTCTCCATACGGATCGAGTTCCAGTATAGCAGCTCCTCTCGCTGCCTCCGGCGGGTCTCCTCATCGGCATCGACACCGGCTTCAGCACCAGCACCGCGGCGGGACTCGAGGAAGCCGTTGGCATCTTCGGGCCTGTTGAAGAGCGGCTCGCGGTGAGCGGGGTTGATGTTATCACCCATGGCGTGCAGGGCAACGCTTATCCTGCGGCGGACATCGTCGGCGTATCGTCGCACCTCGGGTGACTCGTATATGGCCACGGCTGTCGCAACCGCCACAGAGACAGCAACTACGGCGCCTGAGGCGATGACAACATGGTTAGGCATCTCGTGTGTGGTTAAAGTGAAAGAGAGCAAAGAGGGGAGCAACAGCAAGGGACTTGAGAAGCAGACGAGAGCTAAAGTGGGGCGAGGAATGGGCCTTGGGGGACGGCGAGCTAAAGATACTGGGGAAAAGAGATATCGCGGTCAGGCGATGCAGAGAAAGGCCTGCATCGGAGGGTAGATAACTAGCAATATGGAAACGTGAGAGGCGAGGCAGGAGATTTGGCTTGCGTAGGCGTCTGGCAGATGGGATTTGCCACCAGAGCGTGTGAGGGAACAGGTGAGCGAGTGGCTCAGGCACAGTAGCAGGCGAGCCCAGGCAGAACTTTAGGGACCTGGGCACGGGGGCAGACAGGCCAGTGATTCGCAAGCCTCTTACTGAAGCGCGGGGTACTGGTGACGAAGGCAGCAGACGAGAGGCGAGTCCAGACCAACGCCCCCCCCAAAAAGCCCCCAAGAGGAAAACGAAGGATTCAATAGAGGTGGGAAAGCGTTTGTGAAGCAGCCGTCATCTTATCACTTACCTGCAGCTACCGCTGGGTGCGGCATCTCGATGACAGCACAGCGGCGGTCGAGGTTCGAGGTTCGAACTCCGGGGGTTCGCGCAGTGGCTAGCGGGGGGGGGCTGCTGGGAAGAGGCGAACGCAGCCAGCGAGCGTCGGGAACACAGGATGCTCGTGACCCCCGTTTCTTGTTAGAGGAGGATCGGCCGGACTACGTCGTGACGATTCAAGACAGCGATCGATGGGTAGCAAAACGGAGCAAGAACATACGCAGCCCCCAGTATTTAAAGAGAAGAGAATTTCAACCCGGAGATAGCTGACGGTTCCCTCGGGTTCCCGCTGACCTGAGTGGCCTGGCTGTGCACGCCTTATACGCAACCTGCGGAAACTCGGAGACTAGCAAAAAGCTACCCATCTTCTCCCTTCGTCCCCAACCCAAATGAGACCGTATGGGCCGCCGCTGCATGCGGCTGGCGCGTGACGTACACATGTCACACTCTCTTTCTCAGTCTGCTATCGCCAGCTAACCAGCCGCCACAATTGTTGGAAATGGTAAAAGCCCGCGTGTACGGAGTAAGGGTCCTTGGATTCGTCATCCATTTGCCCTCACCCACGAATATCCCAACTCAGCATCCACCACCTTAACAGGCAATTGCTCCAATGGCGCAATCCATCGTGCGGCAGTTGACGACCCAAGTAGAGTCTCCACGAATGTAGCTTTTGTTGTTTTGGCCGAGTCAGCCTGCCCGGTACGCCAAGGCGACACGAGGTGAGACACGAGCCACTCTGTGTCCTGTTGGTCTACTGTATTGAGAGGAACAAGACTGGCGCCCTGCTGACGTAGCCTGTAAGCTAGACTGGGCGATCTTTACACGGGTCAACAATCTGCCGGCCTTTGTGCAGATGGCGACGGCATTTTGTTCATATCTTTACATGACAAAGAGTAACGACCAATAATCCAATTGTCTTGCCAATCTTGAATTGCCTCCTGTTCTGGACCGGCCGCCGATGCCGCAAGATGGGTCTGGGAATAAGACATTACACATTCCCACCCCCCGTTGGCCCACCTGAACCAACACCTCCCGCTCCTGGTCATGTCCTCCTAGTCGCCGCTCCTGAGGCGAGGTCACGTTTTCCCCATCGGCACAATCGGCGGCAATATAACAAGACCGCCGACGCGAGACTACGCGCCTTGACCGAAGTGTACGAATAAGGCATACCGAGTCCGAGCCTGGATGCCCACAACGCGACCCCTTGGCGGGCCAAAGCGTCCAGTGTGCCTCTGGACCCTGGGTTCCCTTGACAGAATAAGGTGGAGCAGTTTGACACTGGGTCATCCACAAGACAGACAAGCACACTTGGCGCTCCAGCCTGCAGAGAAACTCGGTTCAGCCGGGTAGGTCACCAAGGGAACCCCTAACTTACCTCAACGTCTCGACCCATGGTTTTGTCAAAGATTGAGTGTGTCCGTCACATCGATGCGAATGCGAAGTTTGATCCAAACGCTGCTCTCTACATCAATTTTATGCAGATGAACAAACACATGCCTGCAGGTCGTGATGCAAAGAATAAAACCAAAGTCAAACGTAAAATGTAAATCAATTAATTCATGGGAGCGCCGATGCTCCTTGCCATACCGTCGCTAATATCGATGCTGATAAGTGATATCAATGAATCCAGTCCAATCCTGTTCCTGGGCTAGACACACAAATCCTCTTTTTAGTCTCCCATCCCGAACGCTGCATCTTGTTTGCGTGGGGGTATGATGCCACACTACAGAATTACCCAGCTCGCTTTTTCAACCTATTGATTTGTTTCGTCCGCAACCTTTGTAGATACACAAAGGGCTTTTTAGTGAGACTTGTCGGTGCTGGTGGAGGCGTTAGAGCTGACCGAGTCGGTCGAGTTCTGACGCGCAGCCTTGCTCTTCTCGCTGGGAAAGACTGTCAGCTTCGGGGTCCGACAACATCCAAGTAGATTGGGCACTTACTACTGGTTGCGGTCCTGGAGGACACACTGGTACTTGGCGTTGCCGGTCTTGATCTGGAACTTGATGCCACGGTTGTCACCGAAGCCGGTGGGACCGGCGGGTGTGGTGTTGGTGCTGCCAGACATGTTGAGAATTTGTTGCGCTTGTAAGGACAAAGGTCGATGTAAGTGATGGGAGAGCGAGGCTGGCTGGCGCAATGAAGATGAGAGAGAAAATGAGTAACGAAGCCGGGTCGGAATGTCGAAGGAGGGCAATGGTCCCTTAATATACTTGACGATACAGGCGAGATACGTATCTCATCGTTCCCCCAAGACCCCCCTCCTGGACCCCTCTAGACATAGATTATCCTGAGGCTAAAGGAGTGAGCCATTTTCTTCACTGCGTAACCTCAGCTCGCCCCACGATCTGAATGCTGCTAGGGCACCCCAGCGGCACCGTGCTCCGTCCCCACGGGTCCGGGCCAGCAGCAAGAAGCGAGCCAAGTCGCCACGGCCAGTGAGTGTCGACCGGAGACAACGTCCAGGTCCCATCTAGGGCCGACAGGGGGGGTGAGATATCGCACGGCTGGGACGGAATTGCACCTGCAGGCTAGCATGAGTGGGCCGACACACCTTCTAGAAGACACCGACGGCCATCGCTCGTGGCCAATCTCCGTCGCCGATCCCACACAATTTGGCCCGCCGGTCGTCCACCACGCAACAAAAAAGACGCGAAGCCGATGTTAATCGCCCTCCCCTCCGAACATGACGGGGATTACTTGGGAGGATTGTCATTGGTTTTCCACGGCAGATACATGTATTACGATCCGCCTTTCCCGGTCTCGGCCACTTTTCCTGCCGTCGTATTGGTCGGCGCCTTGGGATGTCCTCGGACACCATCACGACTCAACGATGCCCTCAAAATAACTAATTAACCATGCGCCACTCTACCAGGCAACATCCGTGATTCCAGGGCGAGAACCCTTCGGGCTCCATCAGCCCTTGTGCCTATTGACCAACGCTCGACCCAGGTCAGAGCAAGAACCTGCGGGCCAAGAAGAAAAGGGAGCAAAGCTTGGCTCGGTCGTTATGCAAAGTCCTTCCCTGTTGAGACTGGCTCACCATGTAGGTTGGCGATATTTTTTTTCTCAAGTAACCTACCTCGTAGGCAATTGGTGCGATGCTAGCCGCTGTCGAGGGTGGCTCGCCAGTGGGTTTCACAATCCTAATGACGTTGAGTGATGTACCGACTTCCCAACAGAGCATCGTGGGCAGAGGCATCCCCGCATTCGGGATCCACGATGGTCGCATGGGTGATTGGTTTGTGCCATGAGGGGGCCCCTGGCCAGCCCTCACCGCATGTCACTGAGGGCCAGGTGAGTATGCAACACCTTGGCATTGTTAGGTTGAAGCTTGATCATGAGGCTTTTATGAAGTGATCTCGAGACGGCCTCGCCAGACCCAGTTCGATATGTAGGGATTGCATAATCGTCACACGCTTATCCGACGAGAGAGGCCAACAGTGTGGTGTTTCGCGCCAGTTATTGCCAAACCATACCTCTTTGTGGTTCCCCGCGCCTCCTATTTTGAAGTTTGCTACACTGGGAATCGAAGCGTATACGTAACAACCAGAAAGTTGGGCGCATACATAATGGGTCGTCAAGTCAAGAATCTTACGTACGAAAGCTTTCCTGGCAGCATGCGACATCTTGGCGTTTCGAGGTGACTTTCGCATCGCCTTCCTTATTGTTTATCTTGTCGTGGCTTGGCAGCATTCAAGCTACTGCAATTTAGACGTGGGTGTGTGATCCACAGCTGTTGCCATCTCTTCGGTATCCTAATAGTCGATGTCACGCTCTCAGGTCCTTTTTTTCTGTCGTGGGACATGGCCTGATACTCATGAAGTCTTGAGGTGTGTCCGGGCAACAGGACCATATGTCGCATCAGGTCATCCACGATGTCCTGGCCGACAAGATTACATGGCCAGTGTCAAGATAGGACCGAATTAATCATGGGCAGGTAATGGGGGTCCGGTATGGTATGCGAAGCAGAGGCACAACATACCACCAAGGGGCGACAGTTTCTACCTTCTGTCCATCATGCCCATGATGCGCTGCTCCTCGTCGACTTCCGTGGCACCATTGCCAGCATGTAGCCCCCTCTTATGCAGCTCGCCCTCCACAGCGGCTCGTGTAAGCATTCCCCGAGTAAGCTGAGGTATCTCATCCTTTTGCTTGCGCATGTAGCTCTCCACGCTACGCATGGCTACGACGAGGAACCCTAGCTCCTCCCTGTCGACGTCAAAAACCTCCCACCATGCACATTCGGGCATCTTGGCGCCCACGTCTCGTGCCGCATTGTATATTGCGGAGGTTGCCAGGGCATTTGGTTGGTGCGTGAGGTACACCAGCTGTGGGGATAACAATGCCGCATTAAGGTACTGGACAGTGCGAAGGGAAATGATGGATTTCGGTTGCGCAAGAAAATCGAGTGTCTGAAGGTAGGTGATGGCGAGACCATGGGGAAGGGAGACGTGGGTGTCAAAAGAGAGTGCGTATAATATCCGAGCCTCGATGGCCAGGATTCGGGTTTGGAAGGCGAAGTAGTCGGCTTCCGATACGTAGTAAGAGTTGGGATCGTTGGCGGGAGCATCTCGGGGAAGCGGAAACGAGGAGTTTTCCGAGAGTAGGTAGGCGTATACATTCGACAGGTCGCGAGGAGACCGAGGTTCTGTACCCATCTTGGCGACGAGGTAGAGGGCGGCTGCGGAGGTATCCTAAACGTTGTCAGCACCTCAATGGAAGAAGAGGGGTCTGCATATTGCAGCAGGTTGCGCCATACGCTGAACTCGTTGGCCATTGGAGAGTCGACCAGCCAGTACCGCGCAAGAATGATGTTTGCCTGGGCCGTCACCGACTGAGGAAGCTCGAGCAGACGACCGGCAGCCTGGGTGAGACACTGAGAGGCGATGAAGACTGCATCTTGTAGATCTTGGGGCAGTGTGGAAAATGAGGATCGGTGGTACAGCTGGGAGGCCGTGGCAAGAGGATTTGTCAGGTGCGACATGTTTTTCTGTGCTGGCGGTGGCGAGGAAGAGGGCAATGCGAGTAGGAAATAATTGGGATGCTGGAGACGCGAAGTTTTGCAAGGCTGCGTTTTGGCCCAGAGCTCTTTGTCGCCGATCACTAGCAGTATGTGGCTGGCTGTGGCAAACCCCTGTCGACACTTGCCTTCCCCACCAGCCTTGCAGCTTACATGAATGGTCAGCACATATCTAAAATGTCATTGAAACCCCAGCCAAGTCAAGTCATACAGTTTGATATCATCACAGAAATGGGCTTGTTCCCAAAGTACTTCTCTACGTTCTATGGCAACCAGTGTTTTCTCAGAATCCAATGCTATTTTATTCACTGCATTAATTCATGGCCCTGAACCGCGTAAAAGATAATGTTGCCATTCCGTTAAGCCTGAAAAGTGATTCATTATACCTCGAGGCCTTTCTCCGACCCCTTCTGAGTTTTATTAGCTGTTGGCTTGTTTCACTGGTACAATTCCGGTGAAGTCGGATGTTTTTAATACAGAAGCTCATTCCCCGTCAACGATTGTCTACAGTCCAGCTCTTGGCCAGATCATGTATTATTTTAATACGATATTGCTCAATATAATGCATACAGTATTTTACACAAGCGTCAAATCTTAGTCTAGTTTACGCATATTCTCCAAAACCCCTACGACAGGACAGTTTGTCAGAATAGCTCTGGATCTTGGTTTCACACGCGAGACCACACTCACCTTTTTACCGTCAAAAAGGCCCAGCCCGATCAGGTTTGTATATCTTTATGAAAACTTTGACTTGAAAAAAACACTGATGACAAACACCTCCAGTCTCTTATGGAGTCGTCAAAGTCGTCCGAATCCCACGGGACGGTATCTACGTTCCTTGAATACATCAACACTGATATCGGTCACTGTATATGATTTATGCAATAATAATTATATATACATGTTGGGGAAATGATTCGGAAGAAGTGAATGGAAAAGATCCGATTTTGCCAATATCGCTTTCAGATCAAGGTGGTTGGAGGCATACAGCGAATAACTAGTTCGCTGCGTGTCCTCTTGTGGATTAATAAACAAGATTTGAGATTTCTGGCCAAAGAAAAAAAATGAATAGGTAGCCACTTGCCTTGACAAAGAGTCTGTTCTAAGCCCAAATATCTTGCTCGTGTGCGCTGTCGCCGGCATACCCCACCACTCAAGCAGCCATGACGACTGGATTACTGACTGGGAATGGCCATCACTTGGTTTTTTGTGACCACTGAATATTCTGAAGGGATAGGTTTCAGGCGATCTCATCGTCTCCTTTCTGTCAAAATCCTTTTAGATTTGTCGCCTTGCTGCAATGCGTGTTGGCGCGACACGGTGTTGCTTCGCCCAAAGCTCGCTGCCGCGGGGCAATTTGCCTGTATCTGCAACGACAGGGGTACGTAGCTTGAGCCGCAGTGGAGTATACCTAGGTACTGTAGGTACCCTACAACAACACACCACCCATCACCAACCCAAAGTCGCAGTAGCTACCTTATCGACCGCGGGATCGTGCGTCGACCAGCTTCCTCCACCTCACCAGCGCAATATTGCAGTCGCATACCCTCGCTGCATTACTCGTAACGGCCGCGTCGACCCATTCTTCTCTCTCGGCCCGTCGAGCGCGCCCTTCCTCACCGACTATGGCCTCCATCTCCGTGCCCCCGTCGCCCAACGGAGAGAAACCGAGCTTCGATCTCAACTTCCAGCACGGCCACAAGGATCTCGTCCAAGCCGTTGCATTCAATACATACGGCGACCGCTGCGCCACCGGCTCCGTCGATGGCAAGATTCGCGTCTTCAACCGCCACAAGGACGGCACCTGGCGCCTCTGCGATACATGGACCGCCCACGGAGGCGAGATCTTAGAGGTAAATGCAGATACCATCCGAATAATTGCAGCATGTCGTTGCCTCTTTGACTTTCCCATATATTTTCCCCACATGCCTCGTGTTTATCGATGTCTCCGCCTGGTGTCATCTGCGTCGTACACACATTTCGCTGACTCTTAATCTCAGCTTCAATGGCTTCCCTCTACTGTATATCCCAACCTGATTGCTTCGCTTGGAATTGAGGGCTGGTTCCGCCTCTGGGCGGAAGATCCCTCTGCTGCTCCTGGTCGCCGCTTCTGCACGGGTCGATCTGGCAATGGTAAACCTGCCTTTGACACACGGTCCAACAGGGCTCCATATCGATCATTTTCTATGAAGCACAATGAAGAGACCCGCCACACTTATCTCGCCCTCCTCGCAACAGATGGCCGTCTAACGATCTACGAGAATGACCAGCCCGAAAATCTTACAGAATATGCGTCAATAGATGAATTCACAGTCGCCCCCAAGCCCAGTCGTGGGGAAGAGCTCGCCTTCCGCGTCAGGTTTGACCCGAACCCAGAGCCCTGCTACACTGCCTTGCGTGCTGGCGTGCCTACCGATTCACTCGGTCTCGTTGTGGCGGCAATGAACACCGTCAAGGTCTATCGATCCCGTGATGTTGTTGCAACATCAATGGGAGTTCAGCAAACCCAAAAAGAATTTTACCTCGCCGTTGAGGTACCTGGTCATCGGGGCTTGGTCCGCGACGTAGCCTGGGCACCCGGGAACATCAGAGGGTACGATATCATAGCGACCGCATGCCAGGATGGCTATGCTCGCGTATTCCGGGTTGAGACGCCTTATTCCGAGGATGACGGGAAATCATGGTCTGCCGCGGACCTGCTTAAGTCGACGCCATATGTCAGCTCCAAAGACATGTCCAATGGCGGCGCTCCCGGCGATAAATCACAACCACAAACTCCCCAGCCCCACCCTCAACAGCCGCAGCAGCAACATCAATCTCATCACCAGCACCATCCATCTACCCTCAGCGCCAGTCTCGCCAAGTCAGGCACACCTGGCGATCGTCATTGGGCAGGTGAGCCTGGCCAGGTACAGCACACGGTTCAGGAGATTTCTCGGCTCGACAACCACCGAACGCCTGTATGGCGCGTTGGCTTTGATGATGATGGCCAGATTCTCGGCAGTACAGGCGACGATGGCCGCTTGCTATGCTATCGCCAAAAACCCGATGGAGTTTGGGCCAAGAGTTCAGAGCTGGCAATGATCAAGCAGCGCATGGCTACACCATAAAACAAATTCAAGAGACTCGCGAAATCCATTCACCCAACCCCAGTGACTTAGCAGGATGCCGCTGTGTAATCTTCACAAGCCACATAGCAGTCACGGCTATACCACTATTAAGCAGAACCTGTATTCGGATTAGACCTCATGGTATCTTCCGCGTACTTCAGCAGAGCCCAGGGTTATTTGGCAGGACTAAGCACACCTGTCTACTGGGCCAAATTAGCAATATCGAGGCTCAGCAATACCAGCGAGAAGTGGATGTCTATCCTTAATTGGTAGAGCTCAACTAAGAACAACCTCACTGTGACGTCGAACTTCTGCAGCCACGCAATCAATACACAAGGATGTGGGCTCAAGAGACCAAATCGTCCCAACCAGATGGCGATAACATGGTTTTGTATACCATGTCTAAAATTTAGTCCAGTTTTGACGGGGTTATTTGATCCAGAGGCTCCCCAACTATGATGTATATAGTTAAACTATACCTGCACTGAAGAATACATCGTCCTAGTTTTGTATAATAGATAGGAGGATTAGATGTCACACGCACCACGCATGCAGTTGAGCGATACATTCACATTGCTAGGTCATGACACAGTGGCAAGTACTCCAATGTTGTTTCGTTATTTTCGAGTATCTATAGTTTGAGATGACCCTATGGTCTCTCCATTCTTGGGATAAGCCAATGAAGGCCACACATCCTCCCTTCTTCGACGCCCAATCTGATTTGGCGTATTGAAAATAGTAGTGGAGACAAAAAAAACAAGAAAAAAAAAAACGCATGCCAACCCCATAAACGCCATTCATGAATCAAATGTTTTGGTTTGCGTTAACATGCCATAATCTTTTGAGCTAGAGGGAAATAGGCGTAGCTGTCAGACGCTACCCGCCCATCCAGACAAGTTGACGACTCGTGTTTGTGGAGCCGACCGAAATGTCACCTCTCTCATCCTTCGGTAATACACTGATCAATTATTCGGTCATTCTTTCGTCATAAGCCATTTTCTTAGATCAGTTAAGCGGCATCAGCACTGGCAACAGGCTGGACGACCTTGGTGACCTGAGTGCCGGCGCGGACAATACGCTGACCGGCAGAATCGTTCATGTAGGTGACATCCTTGTTCTCAAACTGAGCGCGCTTCCAGATCTCAACCTCGCAACCACCGCGGAGGACACCAACACGCATGGTAGAGAGCAGGTTGTGGGCAGCGTTGGAGTGGTTGTAGACACCACCGTTGAAGATAGCGGTAGCGTCCTTGCCGATAGCAGAGTTGATCAGGGCCTTGCCACCGGGGTGGTCCTTGATGAAATCAGTCACATCGTGGATAACACCAGCGATAGCAACAAGACCCTTTCCAGCCTTGGCCTCAGCAACGAAGTCATCCCAGTTGACAACAGGCAGCTGCTCCAGAGGAATACCCCAGTCAAGGGTAGCACGCTTCTGGTCGAGCTTCTTCTGGAGCTGCTGGACACGGCCCTTCTCAATCTCGTTCTCACGGAATTGTTTCAGGTCATAAGCAAGGCCAAGCTGCTTCCAGATCCAGATGCTCCACTTGGTAGGGTCATACTGGTACCACTCGATTGCGTTGCGGTAATCCGAAGGAAATTCGTGGTGGAAGTTGTGGTAACCCTCACCAAGGGTAAGGAAGGCAGTGAAGACGTGATCACGAGGAGAGTTTCGGTCATCGAAAGGCTGGTCGCCGAGCCAGTGAGCGATCGAGTTGATGCAGAAGGTAGCCTGCTGAACAAAGCAAACTCGGAGAATGCCGGCATAGACGAAGCCGCCAAGCCAGTCACCCCAGCCGAGACCAGCGACGAGGGTAGGGAAAGCAAGGGCCATGACGAGGGCGGACTTTATGAAGTTCCTGTGCTGCCAAACGACAATGGGGTCCTCGTTGAGATCGGTGATGTCGGTTCGGCCCTGCTTCTTGGGGTTCTGCTTGAAAACCATCCAGCCAAGGTGAGAGTAGAGGAGACCTTTGCGAACAGAGTAAGGGTCCTTCTCAGTGTCGGTGTATCGGTGGTGAACACGGTGACCATATGACCACCATCGAATGGAGCCCTCGATGGCACCGGATCCCATGGCAGCGAGGTAAATCTTGAGAAGGGTAGTGCCCTTGTAGGCGGAGTGCGACCACATACGATGGTATCCTATGGGCGATGAAAGTCAATATTTGCGTTGGCAGGCCGCCAAGGCGGCACATTTGGGTGCTTGCAGAGAACTTACCGGCAGTAATACCCAGACCAGTGTTGAAGTAGTAGATGACGGCCCACAGAGCTGTGTAGCGGTGGAGGGGAACCCAGTAGGCAGAGATGAAGCCGATCAAGGGGATGATGACGACGAGAGTGGTGTTGAGCCAGTTGACGTGCTGGTACCAGTTGGACCAGGTCATGGGGAGGTCGGAAATGTGAGGCTTGCTGGACTTGTTGGCTTCAACCTTGGCTGAGGTGTTGCCTCGAAGAGGGACATAGTCCTTGGTGCCATCGGGAAAGGCTTTGGCGGCCTTGGCGTCCACCGAGGACGACGACATCTTGACGAAATTTGGTGTTGTCGACAAGTTGTTGGCAGAAACCGGGGGAGTGAGATATCTCGTTCACAGTCAAGTGGCGAGGTAATTGGCCTTCACAGAAGGAACAGGAAGGACGAGACTCTTAATGGAAAGAGACCCTCGTTGAGGAGGTTATGAGGAAAAGGAAGAATGAATTGGGGGGCTATCGAATGAAGCGGTTGGGGCGGAGGCGTCAAAAGACCTTTATACAAGCAGAGCCGACCCGGACCCGGGCGAGGTGGATAAGTGGGAAGGGAACAGGAAACAGAAGGGAGAAATGGTGGACGGGGGGAGGGGTGTGCGGAGTGAAGGATTGAGAGGCGGGCGGCACAACAAGACGAGACGATATGCGCACAAACAGGCCAAATATGGTCTGAAGCGCCTTGTAGGGGCCCCTTGTTCGTTGTCTACTGGACCCAGACTCATTCCACGATAGCTGGGTTTGGTCACCAACATGAGGTGTGCGAGTAAGAATGGGAAATGCGGCGAGGCAGTGAAGGCAAGTGCATTAGGAAAGCAGTGAGCATTTGCGCCAGGGTGATGCACTCTATTTGGCAATAGCACCTGCTTCTTTCTGTAAACAATCCGATACACTTACCGCGTTGCAGTTCGGTCAAAAGGCTTCATGATCACAATCTGAGCATCACAAGGGATACGGGCCTTGTCGAAGTGTAACCGTCGAATGCTCAAGCTGTTGGTTTTTCCACCACCCACCCCCTGGTAGCTGCACACCCTCAGCAACAAAAAAAAATCCTTTGGGGAAGGACGGACGGAAGGCAACCCTGCCTCGGCCATCGCCTTCAGGTACCCTCTGTGCTCGGCATGGTGAACTCATTAGCCCCCGACTTCCTCCCGATACATGACCGAAGTGCAGCAGATACCTGTCAAGTACTTGACCAGAGGCTAAACGTGAAGGCTGGTGCTGTGGAACGCACCCAGGTTTGGGCGGGAAGCAGCCTTGCCATGTGGCGATTTCCACTCCCATGCCAAAGCATTGCTGGTACCTCGGGGGTACTGGACGTGTACTCCAACCCGAATTGCCTTTCTAGTATTCGACGTCAACATAATCAAGCCCTGTAACCTATAGTTCACATGGAGATGGCACTCCCAAATAGCCTACTTGTTCAGCAATTACCCCAAAACTTGTTGACTCGACCTGGCCGAGTTCAAGCAGCTACCGCGTACTTCGAGCCGATCCTTATGCACGCCCCTAAATTGCTGATTGTGGAATTGCTCTACCCATGCCTCGACCATCGAGATGCTATCTAGATATCAACCCGAGATGACCCCAAGAATGATGCCAGAACATCAGCCCACGATTGCGAAATCCGCCATCAGGTATTCGACAGTTTAGGGGCCCCAGCGGCCTGGGGGCTGGGCTGGCGGGGAACATGATGCAAACCCAGTCGGTACAATTTTTTTTCTTTTCTTCTTTTGCCTCTTTTTCAAGGTGGAACCCCAAGTTTTGCAAGTTTTGTCTTGCGGTTCCCAACATCTTGCGACACCTCCCCCACCCCTTCCCCAACAACTTTTTTTTTCAAGGGTCCCACTGGCCAATGCTCGCTACTAGCTTTGAATAGTGGCCAATCAACGCGGGGGTCGGACGCCCTCCCGGTTCCCGTCTGGGAGCGATGGCGATTTTTTTTTACTTTGGTAGGTACCACGTCGCTGAAACTTGTGCGGCAAGGTACTTCGGGTCGTTTTTCATGCTAAAAGAGGACGCTGTGCCAACTGCAGCATCTGAAGAGCCGGCGCGTGCCTTGCAGCTTCAAGGGTAGCTCCGCAAGCTCCGGCCTTTTGGCAGAGCGGACGCTCGGTGGTGGCGCGGAGCTCCGTTCGTCCCCAAAGCGTTCCGTGCTGTCAGTCTAAGACACAGCGGCAAACACACACGACACAGACTCAGGGTGCGACGAGACCAGCATGCAAAAGAAATTCGTGGGGCAGGCGTTTGTAGCATAATCCCCTGCGTTAGGATGTGCATCAACTCTGTATTCAATGGATGGCGGTTTGGAAAATCACAATATTCAAACTTACGCCCGCCCACCGTAGATCCGGTGATGCCGAGTCCGACTAACCCGACGACGCGAATATCTGTCAGCTTGGAGTTGCACCAGGAACATCGGAATAAATCACTTTATGCACAGCGCATTAAGGCATGAACACCACCTAGCAGCCACAAAACATGTACCCATTTGAGGTACTAGTAAAAAAAAAAAAAGGTCCAACTCACAGCCAAATTTGGCATCATGTATTTTTGTCACCGCTTGTGTTTATATTGAGTTGTTAGCATAGTTTAACTGTTGTGTGCCCCATAACTCAATCCAGTTTCGGCCCAATGTACCTTTCCTCAGATAACACCCATCCATTCCGTTCTCTCGGCGACATCTGATATCATAAGACAATGATGGAGTAGATTCTCCGCTTGTCATTACGCCGACCCGACTCCTTGGATGCCAAATCATTCAGGTATCCTCAACAACCTGCCGTGGCCAATCCGAGCTACCGAATCATCAGAAGGCATCAAGCATGACTAAGATGCCTAAGGTGTAAATTGGGTCCTCATCCCCAACCTTGACTTTACCAAGCCCACGACTCCAATACAAAAATCCACATGGTCGTTCACGAGGCATCTTTGGATGCCGAGGCCCATTTCCAAGGCTTGTGACACAATGCAATCTGCAGCAAGTTCGTCAGGGCAGACATATCAGTCATGTCAATTCGGTAGCATCCTTCCCCCA
>NAGG01000932.1:0-45780 GCA_003031705.1 Calonectria naviculata | reverse complement strand
CATTTTGTCTTTCGTGGCAGGCACCGACTATATCGCAAGAGAATCGTGACCTGCTGGTTTGAAGGCTTAACTTCGCTTTGTCGGCGATGGTGTTGTGGATGTAGTATCGGCCTAACCTTGTGCCGTTATAATTCTGTGGCTGGGTCAACATGATAGCAGCCCCCCCTCCCCTCCCAAAAAAAAAAAAGAGCGGTGCAACATGGATGAAAAGGTAACCGATGGTTTTGGGCTGCTTTTGAACAAAACCCAGAGTGCTGTCGCGGGCCTGGCACCTCGTTATTAATGACACTATTCTAGGCGGAGGTCCTTAATGGATTCAATATTAGTTCTCACTAAAGATATTCCATGGTACCCGATACAGACGTATCTAACTGGCCGAAGTAAATGTTTTAAATTATTATGTGATTTCCTTCGAATGTTATACAAAACATATTGTAAACAACGGACTTATTGCTACTGTCGTTTAAGTAAAATTAAATAATAACCAATAAGTGAGCCAGTTTTCCAAGGTCTAACCTTCTTTATAGCTCCCATTATGCTTGGTTTTGATGTTCTTGTGATGTGTATTCGGTAGATGCGAACTCCAGCCATAATCCTGCTCGGCTTCAACTTTTGGATTATCAGTACAATTAACCTGGTTCTCATGCTAATTATCGCGTTTTATCGGCTAGGCATAGGGACATTATCTGACTATCGAGGCGATCTCCGAACGGTTTAATAAGTGCCGAGCTCTTGGGTTCCATTTAGTAACCACCTGTTCTCGCATTGGCGATATTTTCTGGCCATTTTACTTTAGAAATATGTTAATTATTGACTTGTTTACTCAACAAACCGCGCTATAAGTCTTGTTTTGCTGTCCTTGCGGGCTTTGGCTCATGTGCTGGTGAGAGAACAACTGGTGCGGCGGGCCGGAAGACTCTTCGACGTGAACTAGTATGATTTTCGAACATCCCGAAATAAGACTTCTAACACTGATTCATTGAGATAAACCTTTTTAGCTACTTTTTACTCCAATGGATAGGTTAAGGGCATTGAAGCTTCAACGGTGGACGCCCTCCCATTAGCTGAGTTGGGACGGCACAAGGGAGATTGTAATGTGTTGGATCATATGCAGACTTATCATGTTGTTTATACGGGGGTTTATGTTTTCTTATTCATTCATCATTTTTTTTTTCTCTGTGATATTCATGTTTCTAGTTTCGAATCTTTTGAGTTTAACGCATTCACACCATGCCGATTGGGACTGATTGTTTGCTCGGCCATGATGACAAATATAGCAGTCCAAGTCATGCTTGTCATTTTTACGGATTCCTTTTCGGTCCTAATTGGGTGCCTTGGAAGCTGCATGCTTTCCTCAAACCTCTGCCAAGATACAGGCCACGCTGGCTTTTGCATGGGCATCATTATGGCCCTTGCTTGGTTGGCACTCCCGCGTTTAACTACGTAAATTAACGTGGAGCACGTTAAGCTGAACTGCAGTCTACATATTCACAGCCTCTCTTATAACGGTAGCCACGATCCTCTTAGTTTGAGCCAAGTCCCTTTTAGTTCATTGTTGGTGATTGAGGGGCTGTGTTTGGACATTTGCGGCAAGAAACCCCACAACAATCCCTAGAACTGTGCAGTAGAGTGGCATGGATTAATTACCCGTAGGAATACTAAGCATGCATTCGGAGGCTGAATGAGTTATGATTACAATTATGCTTAAGCTGTTACATTGATCGCTTGCCTATCTCGTGGGTAACTTGACATTGAAGCATTATTTCGCCCCCGTGTTGGTTGGAGCGCATGATGTGGTGCTGTCATCTCTCGTTTTACGATCTCTTTTCTTTTTTTGCGTGTTCCCTGGGTATGATGACTTACTCTCGGAGGAATCCATTTACCATTCGAGTTTAAATTTTCGTTAATACGAGAAACGTTGGTGGATTGGGATTCTCTGGCCGCACTCCGGCGGAGACCGGATCGGGCCCACTGGCCGTTCGGTGGCGGACAGACAGCCTCCGTGTCAAATGCCCAGGGCATTCCGATAGGGTGCACAATGCATATCAGAGGGCTAAAAGCTTCAACGCGGATACGAATGGGTTTTCTTTTTTTAAAATTCCAAATGGGTATTCAAAACTAAGCAGTACTCTTATCTATGTTATGGAATGAATGCGTTCCTGGCCGCCCAAGGCTTGTTATCTCTAGAGAACGGAAGAGTGACATGGTTGTATCCATATCTAAAGAATACAAGATTTCACAAAGGGCTTTGAGCGTCTACTTGCCCATGATAAAAAAACAACAACGCAGGAGTAAAAAAGAATACACACCAAAGGCATAAATATCTCCCATCGCATCGTTCATCGTTTGCCGCCTTTGGCGACGGGGTGTTTCGAGGGTTTCTTCCCAGAAGCCAGGTGCGCTGTGAAGTCGGCGTCACTTAGACATTCGGAGACGACGGGGTTGACAATGTGTTTCTGGAGATGACTGCCGAAAATGAGCTTCAACATGTCCACTCTCGATAGGAGAGACCATGAGTCGATGATGGCGATATCGTTGCCGAGTCTAAGCTTGAGCCGATAACCAAACTCGACAACTCCATCCTCGTTCGCTTCGGCTGCAGAAAGTCTGTTCCTCTTGTCAGGCGCAAATCCAGCCTCGGAGTAGCCTGGTCCAACACCTCGCTCAAGTGAAGTAATGACGCTAGCGAGGGTTTCCCGCAGGCTCTTGCGATCTTTCTTTGATACAGACTTGGAGCTCTGCTTTGCCAGTTCGGCCATGCGACCAATTAATTTATGCGGGTCGTATGGGAGCTGGAAGGGCTCGCCTGTTTCCTCTTCATGGTTTCGTGATGACTCAAAAATCAGGGCAATGCAAATAGCGGCGTGCGTCTGTACGCTTACTTCGGAGCTGTCGAGCTGGTCAACAAAGGTGTCCAAGGCCAGGTCGGCCGTGGCTGAGAGGTCATCAACGTGGCTGGCCACGAATGCCCAGGCCTGAAGGGCCGCTGAGACAACAAGACCGTTGTCATGAGCATCGACGCTTTCTCCATCTGTTTGAATGATGTCGAGGAAGAAGTCGAGAAGTTCCTGTGCGCCCTCTTCGGAACCGCCGCCGTATAGAACTGCGAAGCACAGGGCATAAATGGCAAAAACCTCACAGTCCTCGTCGTCGTCATCTGTAATAATCTGTTGTAGAGCCTGCTGGCCATGCTCGACAATATCAGCGTCTTCGGAGGTAGCCAGGGTCAGGATGAAGGCCTGTAAGCTAAGCATGCGTTCTCGAGCCGTCAGCCCTCGGTTCGCGGAGCGCAGGAAAAGCTCTGCGAGTTCGGTGGCGGCTTCATCAAGCCACTCATGAGTCTGGGGGGTGTAGCGGGTCCGTAGGACTTTGATGTAGAGTTCTAATAGTTGTTCGCGAGTCTCGCTATTGTTGTGCTTGCGGTCCTGCAGCTCCTCGATGAGCTGTCGAGCATCAAAAACGCTGATTCCATCTTCGCCAATTTCAATACCCGAGCTACCTGAGGTGGTGCTCATGGTCATGGCGTCGTAGTCCTCATCGTCGTCACTCTCATCAGAAGCCACGCGACTGGGGGCTGCCGAGTGGGTAGGTGACGTCAGGAGAGAAGCCATGGGTGAGCTTCGAGGGGTTTGGCTAAGCGAGGCACGACCTGACTTCAGAGCCTTTCTGGAGACGGTCTTGCCGCCCTTGAGGGCTTTTACTCGCGCGTGATCCATGGCGATGCGTTTGAGATGGTAGTTGCTGGATACGAGCGCGCGTTGGGAGGCCGGCTATTATGTGTGTAAGGCACACGCAGTCGTGGAAGAAGGACCTAGGGCTGAAGATTCGGTTGAAGTTGGTTATGAAAGGTTGACGAGGAAAACTTGCTTCGAGGGCAGCCGTAGAAAGAGGTTTACTCTTCACAAACAAGGTGGGTGGAATCCTGTCCGGCAAGCGATCCTCGTCGTAGGCACTGGGCCAAAAGCTGGTCAGGTCGGTATATTTTTGGCTCTGGTTCGACTGAGATTGGTGGAGTAGGCGGCAATTTTTGAAAATTTCAAGGTGTCGTGGGAGATAAAATCCATGGGGGATATCGGAGATAGGGAGTTAGAATCCAGGGGGGCGTGACAAAGGGGGTGGTTGTTGCGAAGCAAAGCAAAGGGACAAAGGGTGAAAGGGAAGAGAAATAAATGGATGTGCGGATGAATAATAAATCAAGCTGGACTGGACTGGGTTGTGGACTTGCCTGTGGCGTGGCTGAGGAACGTGAGAAGTGGATGCGGGCCCCCCTGGTCAGAGGACGTGTGTGGCCACCAGGGCATGATGATGATGACCAGGGTTCCTTTTGAGGTGAACCCTTCTTCCAGGGCAAACGACAAGTTCCGAGCGCACTCTTTAGGTAAAAATCAATTGTACACACCCCTATTAGGTCACAAGCGGCCTGCCGGGGACTCTGGTCAGATGGCGACCGAGTAGTCTGGCCGCGGCCACACCTGCGGCGAGGGGCAGTCGCAAGAACAGCGCTGGCGGTGGTTGTCAATAGAAGGCCACTCACTGACATTGAGCGATGGGACGCTGCGCTGCAGGCCATTAGAGAGACCCCTCCCCCATACAGCGCTAACAAGAATGAATGGTCCCCCAGTGTCCCCGCTATTGCGTCCCACGGACGGTAGCTCAGTGGGCATCTCCACCGTTGATCCCTGTCGAGCCATCGTCATCGATCCATCACTTAACGCGGTGGTCGCGTCCTTAGGAATTCCCTGCTTCATCAACGACGATAGACGTGCATGACGGACCGTGTCTTGTCTCCATCGCTGCCAGTCCGCAATATTTGCGCTGGAATCCAGTTCCTGGTTTACCACATGAATGCCCCGATGGAGCTCGAAGGCCTTCTCAGCTCACCTGCAAGCTTCTAGTCGGCAGCCGCACATTACGAATGCCACTGTGTGGAACTTTATAATGCACAGTCTGGAGGCACTGTATCTTCCGATTCTTGATCTCGGAAAGGTCACCAGACCTCATGGTGCTATCTCGCTGCCCATCACCCAAGCCTACCAACCTAAACAACGTCCCGTAAAGCCGCTGGATGCGCTGGCAAACGAGAAATCCCGAGCATGGCCCAACTGGTCATCGGTCGTAGCTCGTTGGGCGCAAATGAAGTGTCAAAATGAAGACACGAGCGAGCTGGGAAACATGGGTGAGGCGGCATAGGAGATTGGCGAGAGGACCTGAGACGTAGAAACTTTGCACGTGTCTTAGATGTGACACTGTGCCGTGCGGACTAGTGGAAGTGGTCGCGCAAGCCTCTGGCACCTCGGAAGATGGCAACGTCACAGGCGAAGACACAAATGTGCAGTCTGGGGTCGGAAGTTTCGGCCAAACCCGCCATTCAGCCGTACCTCAAGCTGCCTGCACTCTGATAGGCAGGTCTGCTTACGCTCAGGCAGTCAGATCAGAGGGGATTGGGGGCTTTGCGATGTGATGGCGAAAAGGCGTAGCAAAGACACATGGCTTGGTTGCCTTGATGTGATGGTCGAATGGTTCTCGCAGGCCTGGGCGGGTCGCGGCGGACGAAGCCGAACGAGCTCACGCAATGGCGCTATTGACCAATGCGATGCTCGAGGTTACTTTATTCAGCTGGAGCCAAGCTGGCGATACGGGACCGAGTGACGAGAAGTGAGGTACAGGTGGTGGCGCCAGTGTGAGATACGATATATGGTGATAACCAACGATCTCTCGAGTCCCAGCGGGTGCCATGTTAGTGGGCCTGTTGCGCCTGTGCTCCTTCACCACGTCCATCTATGCATCCCGCTGATCCACTCGGATATACCAAAATGGGGATTTCGGGGCCATTCTCGGGGCGCTGACTGCTTACTCTGCGCCTGCTGCTCTGACTTTTCTTTTTTTATTTTATTTTACCATGCCGTGCCAAGCCAATACAGTGACGGGTGTTTGCTTAACTAGCCAGAATAGCGGTCTCGATAGTTGAGGATGAACCTGGCGGGGACTAAAGTGTGCGACACAGAGTGGGACCACCCAGAGGCGTGAGTGCTTGGGTGAGGAGCGGGCAGCCATGAACTTTCGGCACTGTATGAGCCAACTTACAGCGCTGATGTTGCAAGCAAATGCCTTATTCTTCGAACCAAGCGGCGCACCATTTCAGATCCGGGTATTTCTTCTCCGTCTTGGCTCCCCATGGTTTGCACGTCGTCTCACATCTCCCTTCTCCAGCTCGACCGGATTTATCCATCCCTATCATCACATTCAACCTACCCCTCCTTCCCTTGTCCCTTTGGATATCCCTCCGAAGTCGTCTCCCGTACCCCACTAATTCGTAGCGGCCTAGTGCCTAGACCTACCTAACCAACTAGCCAACGTCTTCCCCCCACCATGTTCCGATAAGCGGCTTATCGTTGCCTGTCTGCCTGATACAGCAGCTTCCCTCACTGCTGCTGCCCCACCTCATCCTCACCTTCTGGGTCACCCATCCATCACTCGGCACCTCATCAACTGGTCGGTCCTTGCACTTTCGTCCGTTCAAAGTGCACTTCTTCAGTTTGCACGCTCTCATAAACTCTCTCCCCTCCTGCTTCGCCATTTCCCCCTCTCTTCCCCTTTTCTTTGCGCGAATACGCATCATCCGCGAAACCTAACCTGCTGCGGCGCTGCACCTTGTCGACTATCCACCGCTGACGTCGTTTGCCGGCGGCTCTCAAGGCATACGCGAGCCGGCCATCACTTTCAAACAACCCCTCACTTGGCCAGCAGCCTCGACCACCGCAGCTGTTGGAAGCCTTTCATTCTCTCGATATTACCAACCTTGGGTTAGGAAAATGGCGGTGCCTCAATATCGTGATGAGGGTAAGTTTGCCGCCGCTCAGCTATTGTTTCTCGTTCACTAACGCTCCCCTAGTGCTCATCACCCTCACCAGTCGAGACCCCCCATCTTCGTTTTCCTTCCCCGACCGACGATTCTTCTTGACGAAAGACAAACCTGTCATGGATATTGGCCGCACAAGCAAGCGCAACTCTTCATTTGAAGCTGCTAAGAACAACGCTTGGTTTGACTCGCCAGTCATGTCTCGTGACCATGCAAGCCTGAAACTTGACCTTGATAAACAGGTGAGCACATTCAAAGTTTATCCTGCCCTTCCACCTTGCTGACTAGAATCTTCAGAAAGTATATATCAAGGACGTAGGCTCTCTCCACGGCACCTTTAAAAACAACCAAGCTCTGGGCCGAAACATCTTTTGTCCACTAGCATCAGGCGACACCATCCAGTTTGGAATCCCGATCGAGCGAGGTTCAGACAAATACCCAGCCTGCATAATGGAAGCACGCATCAAGTTTGGATCTATCAAGTAAGCACATTCTACGCATCCTGCCCTGTCCCTCTATTGAATACGTATTAACTTTGCAAAAGTCCAGAGGACCGCCCTAAGGTCTTCAGAGTGCCTGATGACTCTGACGCTGAAGAGTCAGCAAGCGACGATGACCACAGCATTCGTATCAGCTCAGAGATCCTACGCGGGGCCAAAGTGCGGCCTGCCGTTTTGCCTTCTCTATCCACGATCGATTTGACTGGGAACGATCAGTACCCGACCTCCAATGTCAGAGGCGACAACGACTACACTACCAACGCTATCTCATCCATATCACCCGATGCTAAGCACGCCCATGGGGTGACATATGTTGATTTATCCTCGCCTTCTCCAGAAGATACCACTGAATGCAATGGATTCTCTCCTGTTTCCCCTACTCCATGCTGGGGGTCGGGTTACGATGAAGTCGTGGAAGAAGAAAGTGATATTAATCTCTCAGAGTCGACCGATATGGATACGGCAAGCTCTCCAGAGGCGGACTCTGTCAGCCAAAGCTCAAGCCCCGCATCTGTTTCTAGCAATGCTCATAATGACTACGGTACCCAGACGGTTATAGATATGGAGGGAGATGAATTCGAGGATCAGGATGCATTCGAGAATGGAGACAGTGAGTTTCCATCAATCACCCACATTCAGAGTCCCTTGCTAATTCTTATCAAAGGCGTGTCCGAACCTTTTGAGCAGTCAACTAGTCAAGAGAACATTCATGATTCGGAACAATTTTCCCCTCTACAGCCCACAAGTCACTTCACCAATGACATGGACACGGGTATGGTTCAAACCAACTATGAAACCAACACTCTAGACGTATTGTCGGCCGAATGCGTGCGCCAGGATGCCCCTGGCAATGGCAACAGTATTTCCCCCCTTGTCACCTACACATTCAAACCTCATCTCCCACCTATCGAACAGCCCAGGATGGAACCACCTTGGGCTCAGCAACACTATGGTCAAGCGTTGAGACTCCCACCGCTTTCTGAAACCGTCCATCCATACCCGTTGCCTCAAAGCCCTGATTCCAAGGCTGTAGCAGAGGTGATGGGTGCCAGAACCGGGAAATACGAGTTCTTCGCAGCCCGTGCTGAGAACAAAATGAACGCTCTCCCCTCTGGCGTGGTACCTGCTGACAATTCTATTTCCATCGGCATGGCTCAGCCGCTGGAGCAAAGCGCTCCTCCTGCGCAAATTATACCTCAGGATTCTATTGCAGAGATGACGACTCCCGAAGAGCCGGAATCTATTCCTGCTGAAGAAACGCAACCTCGTGCTACTACGCCTAAGCGACTTGCACCCTCGGAGTGGACTGCGTCTGGAGAGCAGTTCCTAAACACACCGCCCAAGGAAGCGCAAGAGCCAGACCAAAACGGTGCTCCCGTTCTTGACGAAACATCGGCTTATCAGTTCGAACTAAGCAAGAAGGCAGCTTCAGGCAGTCAATGCATTCAAATTTCAGTCGAGTCCCATGTTGAACCTACCAAGAGAACCCATATGGAAATCAGTGACATAGTCGAGGCCTCTAACGAGGCAAATGAGCCATCTACTCCTTCTCGTCCGCCAAAGAGAAAGGCTTCAGAAATCTGCCAGCTTACGCCAGAGGAGCAGTCCAAGAAAGAGGATTTGCCAACCATCAACGAGACCATCAGTGAGAGAAAGCGTCGCTCTTACAAAGCACAACGTGCATTCCGTCGTCGTTTGACAGAAAAGAAGCAGCAAGCACTCAATGCTCCAGTTGCCGATATGGCGGTACCCTCAGTCTCAGATTCCTCCAGCCAGCCACCGGCGAAGCGTCTTCGTCGCGTTGCAGAAGTACTCAGTTACGCGGCTCTGGGAGGGGTTGCTGTCATGTCTGCATTGATTGCGACTGCACCAACGCTTTAAAGACATGGTGGGCCGGATGACAGGGGCTGCTAGATGGCAATAAACGAACAAAGCTACAATGACATGAGGAGCACACGTGTGGAGAAGTTCAGTGTGCCTTTTACCTTCACCTACGCACTATCCAAGTCAAAGCTGGCTGGGGAATGAATGATATGGCAATGGAGTTCAGGGATTTTAAATTCGGAATTGAGGGTTGAGGGCAAAGTAAGTTAGGTGGTTTCATTTTAATATCATGTTGCATTCAACACGGAAGGGCAACGTGCTATCCGATTGTGACATGGCCACTACAACAAGGTCGTCACTTTTAACATGGCATCGCTGCCTGTCCAGGAATTTGGGAATAGGGAACAAGGGATCCTGCCCTAAAGGAAATAGCTGGCTGGGATTGGTTTTAGTTAGTCTGGTTCTTTGCGCCTTTCTTTTTCTAGTGTAGTTGGTCGGATAGGTGGTATCTCTGTCGATTAGGATTCTTAGCAATTGATGAATCATGTGAACCTTGGGGACCCGTTACAAACGTGGCCCGCACACTCATTGTTATTTCTCACACACTTTCAGGAGGTATCAGAGAAGATGACCTCCATGAATTGTGCAATGCACAGCAAAGGGCCTCATCCATGGAGGGAACCCGGCAAACTGCGTCATGCAGGCGTCATCCGGTTTTGAGATAACTCGATAGTTGAAAGAGGAATCAAGCCCAATGACTGAGCAGATGGATCATCTTTCCCTAGCCAGCGGTGATAGAGCAGCATAACTAATTTTTATTGCCGCGATAGCCCGCCTTTTGAATTGTGTGCCAGTGCCTTTGTCGCTAACAAAACTTTGAACAGCTAAGCCAAGAAATAAACGTGGCAACCCTCCAGGACACAATCAGTTCATGTTCACTTCCAGGCCAATCAATCATGGCTCCGTAGTTTTCCTAAAGGTGGTTGCAATGGTCGTTTATTATCAGCTACACAGGAGTTGCCACACCTCCCTCTGGTCAACTCCATGACTAGCTCGACCACAATCTATGTGCGGGCGGCGGTACGCAAACCACGCCTCGCGGCTTAAGAGCAGTGAACAAAAGCGGTTCAATGGAAGAAATTGAGCCGTGAATAGCCTCTTCCGAGCAACTCCGAGTCGAGAGAGGTTCAGCGCGACGGCCGGGTGAGAGGGTGACGAGTGTCAGGGTAGGGAGATGTTGGCGAGGTTCGACCGGTGAGGGCAGCGATTCCAACAAGTCCAAGCGATCAGAGGGCATGCCGCATGACCTTAGTTGCATTTCGGGTGACACGAGCGATGGCCAGGCCGACAGCAAAGGCACCAGTGGTGATAGAATTACAATTACTGGTTTGTTGCTAGCTCCTGAGTGGGCGGATCCCGGGGTGGGAGTATCTGACAACAACCAACGGCTAGCTGACCGGTCTAGGGATTTGGCGATTGGAGATGGAGGGCGGCCCCGAGAGTACGGGTCGACGCTGAAGGGTTCGTTTTGGGGGTCGCGTTTCAGAAAGGAAGTTGACCCTTGTCGGCGGAGGGTCGAGATATAGATGGATGCTACACATAGACGGGCGGAAAAGTTGGCCTGGTTGTGTCGTGCCCGGGCCAGAAGGGCTCGAAGAAAGAGTCATCTGGGATATGCCACATGCGGCGCACAGCAGGTTCCGGGATAAAGATTGTCTCGTCGGGCCACGTCTTGACTCGGCGGGTTGAGCATAAGCTGAGAATGTTGGCATGCGAGGCCATGTTTTCAACAACAGGCTATTCGCAACACAGAAGACACGGCTGCCTATCGAGTTGGCCTCGCACAGCAGACATGCACCCCCAGCGCCTTGTCCTCTCCTCCCCCGTGCGGGCACCAACTTCAGTCCTTGCGCGACCTTGACATCCATGCGGTAAGAATGGGACGAGATCATGACGAACAAACTGCGACAGGGTGCCTCTGCTCGCGTGCTGCAGAGTCCATCTCGGTCTGCGCAGGGTGCGCCTCCAGCCCGCGCATTCAGCGTCGGTTTGGGGGAAACAATGCATCCATGCTCTCACCGGTTGCGGCGGGGTTGGCAAATCAAAGGCAACCGTTGAGTAGGGCCCGGCGCCATTGCTGCATCATTCTCAGAGCCGCGCCCCATCCAGATACCAGGCCGCGGCCCATATCAAATCAGCCATGTGTCGAGCGTGTTCCAAGAGGGAAAAGGTTACGGCAACGTTTTAGTCGAGAAATATGCGGTTATGCGGTCGGTGTAACACTGCCTGTTGAAGAGCTGGGGCGAGTGGGATGACAGTCTAGAACGTCCAACGCCCGAGGCTCTCTGGCGGAGCAAGTGATGCGGGTTGAGCGTGAGGAAGCCTCTGGAGGCTATGGAACCAACTCATCGGCAGATAGCCAAGGCCCGCGGAGACGAAACCGGCTCAGCTTGGCGCAGCTAGGTTGGGCTGGAATGAGTATGACACCCTGCCGCCCATCACCATAAGCCCGAGGAAGGCAACCACCATTCCTTGGACCATGATCGTCATCACAAGACCCGAGTACAGCCGAGAAGATGACGGAGTTCTCGGTGGCTTGGTAATCTCGTCTTCAACTTATCCGCGTGAAGCGGTGAGCCTCTGTGTTGTCACGCCGAAAACACCACACTCACCACCATTTTGCTGTGTTGGTTGTCATACTTGTTTAAAAATGGGGGCAGTGAGGCCATCTGGTTCCGGATATAAAAGCTAGCTCAGTCCCCGTCCTCGTTCTAGCCTCTAGTTCAGTTCCAAATAACTCAGACTCAGCAACAACCAAATCACCAGTCTTCGTCACTCCCGAGCTCACTGCCAATCTGAAATCAAAACCAATGGCCTCTCCAGCCCAGATTGTGAGTTATACCACCTGCGGTGACTGCATGGGCTCTTATCATCGCGACACGTACGTTCCCACTCTCAAACCTAGACTGTGGCTTTCCCCAGTATGTTGAATAGCTTTGATAGCAACCAAAGGTGCACTGCCTGTAATGACTCCAAAGTCATTCCGGTGGCCGGTGACTATACTACACAGGGAGCAACTACGTCTCAAACCAGTCAGGGAAGTCGGCAACAAACATGATCAGAGTCAACAACCCCGTAAATTTTCATTCCGTACATGCATTAGAGGGTCAAAGTTACCACCGGGCTATGAGATTGTATGTGGATTCGCTCGTTTCTGACGCGTCTCTGTCTGATGCTTGTTGCAAGAATGTATCAGGGTGCTGGAATGTTCTTGTATCCTCTCGTTGGCATCGCAGATTTGATTTGCGAGACCCTCTGTTCTTCCCAAATCCACTCGCTATATAAGCTTCAAATGCACGTCAATTCGTCTTTTCGCATGACTAAATCCTTGGTGACCTGTCTAAATCCCCATTTCTGGATGCTTCCTGTTGGTCCTACTTCTAGAGAGGGATGCCGCCTTGAATCTTAAATTTAAATAACTCAGTCCTGTGTTACTGAGCAAAGATGATTGCAGCCTTGGTTGATTGGGTACTAGGATGATCACATGGCCGGTGTTGCTTGCGATGCAGCGCACAAGAGATGGGGTTCTTTCGCATTGATTCGCCAGGCAGAAATTCTCTATCCTGTAAGGAGACATACACGAGATGGGTGACCGGTACAATAGTGAACAAATCTTGTTGGTGTATCCATGACTACTTTCACCCAACTCAAAAATAAAGCAAAACATTTATGCCCACAGGCGTGCTGGAGCATAAAGACTGGGATTATGTAAAACTTGGCGAGTCTGAGTCGGGCCGTATTCTAGCTTAACGTAATAACTGCAAGGGGGTTCTCGGTGCGAAGTTTCCTCGAATTTTCTTTTTCCACCTGATCATACTCACACGCGGTAGGTCGGTACTAGCCATGCATAGATTCTAAATCGTCTAATGGCAGTAGGTGTACTAGACTTTGTGATAGGTTTAGCGTTTGAAAATAACATCCAAAAGACCAGGCGAGCAAAACAACAAAGTAAACGTTCAGCTGGTTCTCAGTTTGGCCGTTCATGAACCTAAAATCCTCGTTCCCGGGAGTTACGAAGTGTGATACGAATATAGATGGAAGTTTAGCAGAAGTTTCACCCTGACCAAAAGCTATATTAAAAAGTTAGTTATGAAGTCAAGATGGCGAGGCCGCGGATGTCATCCTGTCATCTCGATCAGCTAGTTCCTGCAATGGTAGTTGGGAGCCTGGCGAAGGTCCTTCTGGATCCAGTAGTATGTCTAATTTCTGCCAACGCATCTTCTCCATCGATTCCTGGTCAAAAGTATTTTTCTGGTTTGTTGTCTTTGTGACAGAAAAGCCTTTAGATCTGCAAGATTGATTATAATTCTCGACCGGCATGTTCATCACCCCAACATCGAGTACAGGGTTAAGCAATGTTGCCATCATATGCCGGTATCTGTAGTTTTCAGTAAAATAGGGCCGAACAGGAAACATATGATTAAAAATACTTCCATAATCATAATCATCATTTGATACCCCACCAGAGACTTCTCCACTGCGTGTTTCAAGATCTTGTCATCGCCGTTTTGGTAGCGCCCAAGACACACGGTGATCTAAGACAATCAAAAGACCAGGTAATAAATGGATGGAAATAAGACTAAACAAATGAATAAAGATAAAAATAAAAACAGCATAGGTTTAATTGGACCTACATATTTATCGTTGTTGCTCATTTTGATCACGGCTGTCTTTATGGAAATATTGTGAGACGTTCGCTTAGTGTGTGCCATGTGCTTCTCCCCCCGCCTGTGCCAATCGTTGGTGAACACAGTGGCCCGTTTCCAACATAACCCGCTTATAAGAATCCCCGATACTGGTCTGTGGAGGCTGGAATTAGGAATCGTAGCTCACCTCCCATCAGCCTTGCAGAGAGATCCAGGTCCCTAGAGGACCTTGCGACTTTCTCGTTTGCGCCATCTCGGTCGTTTTGCACTCTACCATGAGCTGAGCCCCAAATTCTTCTACGAATCCGCCGTCACCATGTCTGTCATTCTCTGCACAGGTAAGCCGCTTCTCGCCCCGCCATCGCTCTCGCGCTTCAGCTAACACGGTCGCAGCTGGATACGACCACACAATCAGGTTCGACCCGACGCGCCGCCCGCCCTGACGCTTCGCCGCTAACATTCTCGGTGCCAGGTTCTGGGAAGCCCTGTCCGGAATCTGCTCGCGTACCATCCAGCACCCGGACTCCCAGGTCAACCGTCTATGTATCTCCCCCGACAAGCGCTATCTCGCCGCCGCGGGGCACCACACCGTCAAGCTGTACGACATCAAGTCGACAAACCCAAACCCTCTTTTGACTTTCGAAGGCCACACGGGCAACATCACCGGCGTCGCCTTCCATTGCGAAGGCAAGTGGATGGTCACTAGCTCCGAGGACGGCACCGTCAAGATCTGGGAGACGCGGTCTGGCACAATCCAGCGAAGCTACAACCACGGATGCCCCGCGAATGATGTTGTGATTCACCCGAACCAGGGCGAGATTATCAGCTGTGACCGATCGGGCAGTGTCAGGGTGTGGGATCTTGCAGAGAATAACTGCTCGCATGAACTCATTCCGGAGGAAGATGTGTCCGTGTCCAGTGTAACAGTGGCAAGCGACGGTTCCTTGCTCTGCGCTGCCAATAATGCCGTAAGTTTTGAGTGCCACCGGTGAGCTAGTTGACGTACTGACCAATATATGCAGGGAAACGTCTTTGTGTGGAATCTCATCCAGAGCTTCGACCGCACCCAGCTGGTCCCCGTGACGCACTTTAGCGCCCATAAGGAATACATTACTCGTATTCTACTATCCCCAGATGTCAAGAAGCTGGCTACCTGCAGTGCGGATCACACTGCCAAGATCTGGGAGGTGAAGAACGTTGAGCCTACTCCTGACCAAGAGCCCCGGCCGTATCCTCTGGAGGCGACCTTGACCGGCCACCAGCGGTGGGTTTGGGATTGTGCCTTTAGCGCCGACTCGGCGTATCTGGTAACGGCCTGTTCGGATCACTATGCTCGTCTGTGGGAACTACACAGCCAGCAGATCATCCGGCAGTACAACGGACACCACCGAGGCGCCGTATGTGTCGCACTCAATGATTATTCGGAGACACGATAAATTGCATGCACGAAGGATGGATTTTTTGCATTTCCAAGTCCGCAGCATGAGGACTCGGGTTCACGGGATGGCGGACAGACGTGGCGTGGCGTTTGTCGGATCAACTGCTTTTAGGAAACTGCATTTACAGTATCGCAATGATGTCGGATTCCCTCCTCCATGGGCTGCTATAAGTACATATATCATTTCAATGGAAGCCGGGAGCATGTTGCCAAGCTTTACGCTTGTCACAATATTGTACTCACTAGCTTCTCAAGAATACTTTGGCATTGAGTAGTTACGTAGCTACACTACATTGTAAGCGGCCAGGACGAAGAGTCTTCCTAGACTGTAACATGTGCCACCTCATATCTAGGACTCAGTACTTTGCATGTCCTCCAGGCGCTCTTTAGCGGCTTCCTTTGCCTCATCCGTAACTCGCGGGTTACTGAGTGCCCTAGTGGGTAATTAGTATAGTTACATCCAACTTGAGTATCCAGACACTTACGCCTTGAGACCTCCGGCAACGTTGCCAGGGTTTTTGCCATCTGCATCATCTTCGGTGGCCTTGGGAACTAGAGTGTTGAGTTAGAGACGGCCGAAAGATAGACTTGAAGGAGGTAGCCAAGCTGCGTACCATGGCCGTTGTTGAACTCGTTCTCCAAGACCTTCTTGGAGTGTTCCTTGGCTTCCTGAGAAGTGTTGGGGTTGCTGAGAGTAGCCTTGTGGCCGCCGGCAATCTGAGCGTCAGTCATAGTTGCTGATTGAAGGTGGAATTGGGTGTAAATGAGATGATTGAAATGTGTGATTAATGTTGCTGTGAGATACTTCGATGGTGAAAAAATCGTTTCCATGATCACAATGGGTGGGACTTTTATAGATATTTGCGAGCCCTCGATGCCTCTTGGCCTACTGGTGAGGTCTTGAGCTACGCATGGAAGATCTACTTCATTGACGCAATCTATGACCGTTGTTGACAATGCGAATGTGCTTTTTTTTCACGAAATGTGCACGAGCAGAGGTGCGTCCGGCAAGGTCATGATCATGCTTCTTGCAAGATGCGATTCACGGAGTCAGCCCTGGTGTCATAGCCAGGGTAATCGGTTTGCATCCATTTCGGTTTTCTGGTGCGTTGCAGGCGCGATCTCGCAACAAGATCCGATCCCTAGATCAGGCACCAACGTCAACTTGAATGCTTAGGCGAGAGATCAGCGACACATCGCATAAACTAGTGACAGCATGGAAAGGGGAGGAAAGCGACAACTCAATTGAGCAGCTCCGCAGCTCCGCCACTGAATTTCACCAGGATTCGAAAGGATGGCAAAATTGACATCAATGTGAAGGTATTGTTGGCATTGCCTCAATTCCGACCGTCTCGGTTTGACGGCGACCGCACAAGCTGAACGTGTTGTGGGATCCAAGATCAGCGGGTCCTGGAAGTGCCGTGATTGATCAACTTGAATATGCACGTCGTGTCGATCAGTAACATAAAACGCAGTCGTTCCGCCCCAGCATAAGGATAAGGAACCTCGGTAGCGTATTAATTGAGGCCAGCATCAAAACAACCCGTCGGCGAAGGCGATGGGCTATTGCACATCGTGGAGTCATTTTGCGGTCATGTCATGTACGTCATGGGCATGAGAAACGTTACACCTGGCAAAGTGAGGTAAGCAACCCGATAGGAGGTGGCCAATATCGGGATGGCAAAAAAGGGAAGGAAGTAGGAGAGAGGTAGGGAGGGAAAAAAGAAAGCTGATGTGATCAAAAACATGATTGAGGTGGTTAGTGATGCAAGTCTGGCAGGGAGATATCTCGGTGAGCCATTCACACGAACCAACAATACCCCCAAGACAATGTCAGTGTGGGCTGCTGCCCAACCATAGACATGAAACTTGATCGGCCGTTTCCGAACATTGTATCAGAATTTTCACAGCGGGCAGCATACGCAGACCCATCCATCGTACGTTGCAACATTCTTGATGAGGCCTCTCGTTCGCAAACGCATCCAAATGTAGGTATCACGGTCGGTCGTAGCCAGGGTAGACGTCACCAATGTCGCGATTGTGGTTCTGAAGCGCAAAAAGAAAAGAAAAGGCTCATAATTTCGCGCGTGGGCGGGAGCTCGGCGAATCAGACGACGACATCGTGCATGTCGACTGCCTGCGTCGCACGACACCACGTTGAAGCGTCTACCGACGGCCATGACCGAGAGGACGTGGGGAATGCAAAAAGCGATAGTTGCAGGATGACGTCGTGTTTCTCAGATCCCCAGCGTAGATCGGGCCAAAACAAACTCAAAAAACGGCCTGCAGAAAACCCATGTCCAGCTGAGCAGGGATGCCGACTGACACAACCCGCCCAGCCAGCTGGTGTTACAAACGGTGTCGTCTGGACGTGAAGCTCCCTCGGATCGGTGGAGTTAGCGGGATGCGGCTACATCACCTTCCCACGCGGCGTGTGGGGAGGCCCTCGGTGGGCTGTCGGACGAGAGCTGGAAGCGTTCTAGCGGAGCATTGGCCAGCCACAGCACCTTGCCCACCCTGGGAAGCACCCCCGAAACCGTCCCCTTTCGCAGAGCCCCAAGGCCCCGAAAAAAAAAAAAAAGATAGGCCCGGGCCTCCGGGAAGCCCCTCCTGACTATCGATTCGCTACAGTGGCTGTGGTATGTGCCAAGGGATGCACGCGCGCGCCAGCCACTATCCGCGCCTCACCTCCAATAATAGCACGGGATGAGGCCTCGAGCCCGTGGCATCGGGTCCTCCCTAACTTCAAACTCATCCACATTCTGCAACACACACATCCCCCCTTCGAAACAAACGCAGCCGTCTTGCGACACGCCCAGTCTTTCGACGGTCGCACGCCCACCCATACCCCAGAATCGTACGCACACGCCTTGGCCCTGTCAGGGGAGGGGGGGAAACCAAGCAGCCTTGCACACACACACATCATCACGCACGAGCCCACTGTTCAACCTCCTTCCATCACTCTCTCCCACGCATGCCAACCATGGCCGACGACAAGCCGCCTGCCTTCAACTACGTCCTGAGTTTCGTCCTCGTTGGCCTAGCGTGGGGCTTCACCACCCCCTTCATCCGCCGGGCCGCCCGGTCGCACAATCCGCCCGCCCACCCGGTCTTGGACAGTCCCGCCGTCAAGGCCAGCCGGCTCCGAACCAAGGCCTATGGCGCCTTCTTTGCTGTCATTGACCTGCTTAGGAACCCACGCTATGCCATACCCTTGGTCCTCAACCTGACGGGCAGCGTCTGGTTCTTCCTGCTCATTGGACAGGCCGGTAAGTCCGGTGCTTTGTAGCATCTCCCCAGTTAGCAGGCGTGACCATGTGAAGATGGCTAACGAGCGACCACCAATCACTCTGCAGAGCTGAGTTTGACGGTTCCCATCGTGAACACCATGGCCTTTCTCTTCACCGTTCTCGGCGACTGGTACGTCGACGGCAAGGTCATCAGCAGAGGTAAGTCGTCTTGGCTCCTGATCCCCTTGGTCATGTTGTCCAATGCTCAGCGTCATACGCAGACACTGGTATTGGAATGGGTCTTATGCTGGCTGGTATCGCCTTGTGTGTTCAGAGCAAAGCTTGAGTTAGAAGGTGGCTTGCCACCCACATGTAGCAAAATAGGTGTATGCATCAATGTCAACACAGTTCCCTCGGATTGGCCCTAGGCCCTTGCCCATCACGACGCCTGCGACTCCACTTCTGGCTGCTGACCATGATGCCACATAGGGCTACTGTTTCCGATCTCAGCCATTATCGCGGTGTGTTGGTGTGGGTGTGGGTGTGTGTGTGTGCCAGGGTGCACATTAAATAAATTTAAAAAAAAAATTTGACATTTCACAGTGGTCATGGAATAGACGCTTTGCTTCAAAATGGTCTGCGCCAGGCAGTTTGCATTATTAGAATGGATTCCAGCCCCATGCTCAAATGCTCCAAAAAAAAAAAAATTGAAAACTCCAGACCCGTGTCCAACTCCCCGTGGGGCAGAATCCTCCGCTGTCTATAAGCCAACCCATACCAGGGCAATATGCCAAAAAAAGAAAGCCATCCAAAGACTGGGGAATAAATCGCCTAAGTCATACATATAAAAAGATTCCGTAAAGAAAGAATATGAAGGGAAAAAAAGAAGCTCAAAAAAAACTCAAAAAAAAAAGACTGAAGAAAAATCGGGTCCTTGCATGTATGTTGCCAAGTCGCCAGGGTTTTTTTTTCAACTCCATCCCATTCATTTGTTTCGCGGCCGTAGACTTCATATTGGTCGTAGAAGTCAGATAAGGAGAAAATTTCGTGAGGTTCGTATCGCTCGTTCCGTCTCGTTTCTTGGAGAATGCTCCTCAAGTCTCCTTCCAAGGGGGGGGCTGTAAGGATAATTGGCCCCAGGCCTCACTCCGTCCCCTTTCTCCCTTTACCGGCGTGCTCGAAGCCAGCGCTGTACGCTTCGGAGACTTGGGTCCTCGGCCGTCCAGCGGCCCATATTAATGTCCGAGGTCTGGAGTTCGTTGTAAATCATGTCGTCGGTGATTGCTGCAACTTCCTTTGGGGGTTGTTAGTCGTCAACGTCCAAGTGCATTACTCCGGTTGTAACCCAGAGGGGGAGGCGGGATTTCTCGTACTGCTCGTAGTTGGCGATCGCATGCTCGCAGCTGGGACTCCATCTTGGATGATGATCGACCAGCGGCCAAGACTTGCTGGCGCATCTCAATCCAGCGCTGTGCCGCTGCCTGACGAAGGTAGATCTTCTGTCCCTCGTGTCGTCTTGCATAAGCATCTAGAAGAACTCTTTTGGTATTGTTAGCTATCAGATGCCTGCATTGTTTTGGTGGAAAAGATAGGCGTCAGGGCACAGAACATACTGCTTGAGCTCAGCCTTGGTCTGCTCCTCCTCGCCGCCAGGGGCGGTGGGCACGCTCGTGTCAGCCGCACACTCCAGAATGTGCTGTCCATCCAGTGAACATTGGCGGAGAGCGGCCCAGCCCTCTGTGTAGTACTCTGACGAGTCCTGAGGGTCAACAGGAGCCGCAGCGATGTAGTACTGCAGCGTTCGAAAATCGGAGAGAACTTCAGCAACCCGTGCTGTGCGATACTCGTTGTCTAAAGGTGGGAGGGGCGCGTTAGCGGTTGGGAGTTGCTTGCGGGGCGGCTCGGGGCATTTATTGAAAGCCTGATGGGTGTCCCTGGGGGGTGCCTTGCCAAGGAAGGAAGGGGGTAAGACTTGGGAGGGGGGTTCAAGCAATACGTACAGCCGTCCATTATTTTTGGTGTGTTAAGGTTGGTGGTGGGAGACTGTGAAATGAATGGTGTTTAAAGGAAAAGTAAAGACAGCTTGTCGTTGATGGCTGCAGCAATAGTCGATTTGTGCGTTTGAGGCGCCAAAGGTGCAAAAGGTGCAAAAGGCGGGCAGATATAAGGTATCAATTTTCAGAGCGCAATCCACAAGGAGGAAGTCGAGATTGGAAATTCGGACGTCTGAGCAAAGGGTAATACAAAGAAGATAGATGGTTGATTAGTCCAAGACTGTTGTGAGTTGGTCCCAAGAGAAGCCTGTCTCTCGATGTTGTTGCAACGAAACCCAAATCATCGGCGAGTCGAGCATGCTTTTTGTATATCGCAATGGTGGTCGAAGGCCTCCGAACATGCATGGCCATTGACATGCCCATCCCCATCCCCATCCCCATCCACCTTCCGCCAACGCCAACGCTTAGTCCAACCCTATCATAGGGGAAAAGTCTCAATGTCCCATGGAGTGTTTGTTAACGCCATATGCAGCATTGGCGGGAGCGAACGGCTGCTAGGGAGGGGAGGGGGTGGTGCGTAGCGAAGCCCACCCAAGGCCAGACTTAGAGACACACCATGCTGTGCTGTTCCTCCGGCAATGGCAACGAGAGGCCCTGGGGCTCTAGAGTGGTGCGACAGAGCGTTGGGCAGGCCCACCAACGAGGAGTGGGCGTGTGCAGCCTCCACATCAGCAATACCCTTCCCAAGCTGGAGATCCAAGACTGACACTACCCCGGGCCAGCTGTGGCGAAATGACCCAGCGCCGAACCGACACCCACAGCCTTGCCCTCAGCCCTATCCCCTGGCCGCGGCTTGCAGGACCGGCACGTCATGGCGGGCCCGTGTAGTGAAGGCCCTTTTGCTGGTTCCATGAGGAATTGAGGCGCACTCGGAGCTTAGTAGGCTACCGGCATATGGCGGCGCCCTCCATGGCGCACCCCCATCTGGAGCACCCGGCCCTCCCAGAGGCAGCGCCAGCGACCCACGCATATCGACCTGCTAGACTGACAAGACACAGCAGCTTGTCTGAGCCGCGTGGGTCAGCAATCTGCAAGAGAAGCATATCGAGCACCCACCGACCCTTGGGCGGCCCCCCTGCAGTGCCAGCCCAGCCCTGGGCGAGGTGATGGGAAAGTCGTTTGACCCAGCCAGGGGCACCGATTTGCAAGCCGCAATGCCGCAGACTGATAGTGTGTAAACGTGTAGTTAGTACATGTGTGTGGACATGCAGTGGTGGAGTGTGTGGCGCTTGCTCAGCTAGGGATGGGCAGCCACTAGTCGCTCCCGAAAAGGCAAGGCACTGGGACCAGGATGCGGGAAAGTCGGGGCTGCGGAGCCAATAGACGCGCGGATCTGGCAAAGAGCAACGGTTTGGGGCGAGCTGAGGAACAGCGTTTCCGCGGCCGGATTGGTGGGTTGACGGTCTCGCGGCCCGATCTGGTCAAGACTGGCTGCCAGATATAACCTGAAAAAAACCGCTATTTCCACTGTAACACGAAGGGAAAAATCAAGATGGTAAAGCCCTGGGCAAAAGTGCAGGGAAATTTCGAGAACAGGGTAATCAGAGACAGAATGACGATGCGCGAACCCCAAGCAAGCTGAATATTCTGCAGTCAATCAATTACACTCGGGCGTTGGGTTTGAGATTGTTGGTTGTCGTTGAAGTCACTCTCGGGCGGATACACCCGAGCGAACACACCAAGAGCCTAAAAAAAAAAAATTGGTGTTGAGGCGCAGAACCACCACCGATGCCCCTCCTCCCATCCGGGCAATGTCCAAGCCCCCTCGCCTGAACCATTGCTTTCAATGGAGCCATGGCTCTCAACCACACCCCACCAAAACTGTCACCATCTCCGAGACCAAAATCAACGCGGTGTGGTGTGCTCCTCATGTCCATTTCCGGAACATACGCAAGTGTCTCATCGATCGATTCATTCACACAAAAAATCCTCCGAAGCCAAAACCGGGCTGGTGAGTGCAGATGCAGGTGTTCCCCCACCATCTCTTCTAAGCCCCCTAGCCTCCAGCTCTACTAGGTCCCCCAGCCAGCCTCCAAGCGAGGCTGCAGATGCAGCATCCTCTCCAGCGCCCATCCTGACTGCACGGCTACGAATTACTGAATGCCATTTCGAGATTTCAGTGGTGCTGCATCGACACGCCGCGTCTAGTGTCTGGTGTGGCGTCCATCATGCCCGTTTCTTGCATGGCCTACGAGGCCGCTCAAACATCTCTTCCAACGGGCCCCAAGGCAATAGTCAGTCGGCCGGACTCCGTACTACGGTTCCCATGTTGCCCTTTCTTCGCTAGCCTTGGAAACGGTCGCCTCCCTCCCCACTGACTATAGCGGCAACTGACCTACTCTATCTTTAGGACGGTTCGGACGAGTCCGTGACTATCTGTTTTCTGCAGCATTGTCCCATTCCCGTCTCCCGTCTCCTCCAATCTCTACAAAGCCATCATCACACATTACACATCGCACATAAACATATCACAGTGGCGTCCCTAAAGGAGGCTCAAATCGGCGCTTACCAGTCTGAGCCAAACACCCCCCTTCAAGGGTGGGAGCCATTCCCAGCCCCCCCCCCTAGCCCTAGTCGCATCCCATGCAGCTAGATCCGATCGCCTGGAAGCCTGTTTTCTGGCTTTAACAAGCACATTCACCTCCTCCATGACATCTCCGTGCAGACGACGCAAGCCATCGACCAAAGCGTGACCCACCTGGACCTGAGTCTAGGCTCTTCCCTTCCTAAGGCAAGGCATACTTCACCACCATTGGGCCACCAGCCGCGTAAAATGCAGTCCCAAATATCCTTGTTGAAAATCTATTGCACATGGTTATGATGGCTAGTGAGACATACAACGGGACCTGCGGTCACTGCCGGATGCCATCTCATGATCTTGGACCCCAATCTCCTCTTCCCCTGCATGGCCCACGTTTCTTGGTAATAGACCGCCTTATACAGCCCACGAATCAGTGAGAGGCATAGTGACCACAGACCGCACCGACCCCTTCTTCACCGTCGATGTTGTTTCTCTTCGTTTCCGCTTAATCCTTCTCCGCAATGGCTTGTAACCGGTCGTCAATCTCCTCTTCAGTCAGGATTCTGAAGCCAGGTTCGGTTCCCTCCTCGCCATCCGCTCGAGGACCACCAACAATGCCAATCTCAATCTCGCCCTTCTTGAAGTCCATGCTGAGAACAGTGCTCAACGTCGTAATGGCCAGCTCAACCACATCCTCCCACGAACCCTCAGCGTGGTCCTTGTTTCGCAGCTTCTTCTCGAGATGATTCAACGCCTCTTGTTGCTTCGGACCAGCCGCAGTGCCCTTGTAGCCGATGTAGTATCCCGCGGGGTCACACTTGAACAGCTGAGGGCCGTATTCTTCGTCAAGGGAGATCAAGGTTGTCGCCACACCGTAGGGTCGCATGTAAGCCTAGATGATGTCAGCACCATTTACGTCACATCACAAACTCCCTCGCCCTAGCTGCAACTCCCCAGCTGAAAATCTGCTTACCCGCTGAGTATAAACCTGGCTAATGTTGGCCAGTCGCTTGGCCAGAGCATCAGCTGGCATCTCATAACCAAACTTGTATCGGAATTCAGCTGCCTCGCCCTGGGCTCTCTGGGCGAATGCCCTGGCATCCGCGATCGATCCGGTGATGACGCATCCGACTGAGGGGGAGATCTGGAAGATGTGGGAGACGGAGGCAGGGTCAATGAGCTTATCCTGTGATGTCTTGATTAGCATCACCGTAGGCGACCTCAGACTTCCCCCCATCGAAAACTAAACGTACAGGAACCTTCTTTTGAGACAGGACAACTGCACAGTCCTTGCCTCTTACACCGACAGACATGATGTTGGCTGCAGTGATGGCCTTGAAGGCATACTCTATCCAGGCGGGTCAGTCTGTGGGTATACAAATGGCGGCTCGACGTCATCTGTTCACCGTCTTCGGAAACGGCACTTCGAAGTTCGGTCGGGCGGAGTCGTGAGGATGAACTTACCGACTTGGTACAATCGACCATTGTCGGCAAAGATGGTAATGTGTCGGTCGTAGGCGCCGGCTATCCAAGTTGCAAGGTTAGCTCAAGCTGTTCCAAAGTGGGCTGCAATTGGAGGTGACCCTGGACAGACATACCCGACATGATGGAATACTGAGGTTTCGGAGAGGGGACTTGTCGGTAAAATCAACGAACAGTAGCTCCAGTGAAACTCGCGGTTGTCAAGATGATAACTTGCCGGAGGAAAGGCGTAGAATGCGGAGTGTGAGTGAGGTATTGTATGAGGAGGTCGGACGCGTAGCTCAAGCTTGCCTAGAGCACATGAGGCAACGAAGCTCAATGGGAAGGCTGAGTTGGTGCCTTGCGGGGGTAACTAGGGCCTGAGGCAACAACCACTAGTTGTGAAGCCTGAGAGTGTCATAAATACCTAGACACTATGGCAACTCAAACCAGCGATGGAATATGGGTCTCATGTTTGCTATTTCTTCTCAAAACTATAGTTTCATTAATCTAGTGTCTTTTTTGTGGATTATGGGCAATTTAAGAACCCATTTGGTTGCACATGGTCGTCCGAATCACGATACAACATTGCAATTGCAGTCGCTATAATTATGTCCAGGGTGCTTATCGGCCGGGAGATCGAGGGGCACCCCTGCTCGCGAGCTGCGATAGCCAAGACCCGGAAAAAAAAGTTGCAGCAGACATCGAAGAATTCCGGCCTGCCCCATATACCAGCAACACAGCGCATCAAACCCGGCCTTTGCTCCCGCTAGGAGGCTGCAGAATTACAATACCCTTCCCTGACCTGCTTGGCCGTGGTTGGTTCTCATAGGCCCGTGGGTAACCCATTGGTGCAGAACCAGGCCCCAGACAGCGCAAGCAAGAAAAAAAAAAAAAAGCAAGGCACTCGGGTGCTTGAGGAACTCCCATACTTCTACCTGGATTGTTCAGAGACATCTCTCCCACCCATCATGTCTTCCTCCAAGGGGAACGTGCCAGCACAGCAGGGGCTGAGCTCGAGGTCACCGGGTCAGAAACGCAAGCAATCGGCCGCTGCATCTGAGCACGCGACTGCGACTGGTCGCCCAACGGTTGGGCACCTAAGCAGCACCCACGAGGGCACACCCAGCAAGAGAAAACTCGACGCCCACGCCCCGCCACAATCCAATTCCTCCCACGTTGCCAAGCGACCACGCAAGGATGAGACCGCAGGAGATAGGAATGGACAATTAAAGAAAAAGAAATCCGTCACCTTCGCCGATGCTCCCACTAAGAACGATACGACTACTTCCACCACCTCGCAGCCCGCGCAACAAAAGAAAGCCAAGGGCCCCTCCAAGAAGCAGAAAACCCCCGCTCCAACTGACATCAAGCCAGCATTGGAGTACCTCCGACTGTGGAAGGCAGCCCGGCCCAGCTGGAAGTTCAACAAGAATCACCAGTCCACCCTCATCAAGCACGTCTTCGATGCCGAAGGAATCCCCGCCGCCGATATTGACATCTTTTATGATTATATCAAAGACTTGAAGGGTTTTGTAAGGATGCGACTGCGGGAAACGGCCTTGGAAATCAGAACCAAGGACCAGTCCGAGGGCGGGGCTGCGTTCCCTGAGGGAACCGCCGATCTCAATGCCACCCAAGAACGGTATGAGACCGTACTCGCCAAATTCTTGCAATCACAGACAGCAGGCCGCAAAAGGAAGACTTTCTCAGAGGACGAATACCTCTCAGATTCTGATGATGGTGAAGTCATTATACAGCGGCTCGTCAAGCGCATGCGTGCCGAGCTTGTTATCGAGGAGCTCTCCGACGGAGACACTGAGATGACTACTACGTCATCCGCCACATCCAGGACTATCACCAGCGACAAAAATGCCACAGCTGCTTCCACTGCGGACAAGAAGGTTAAGCTCAACGATGGGACCGGTAAGCGACGACGCAAGCTCCGCGTGAACATGGACGACAGCGATTCCGAGAGCAGCAGTAGCAGCAGTAGCAGCAGCAGCAGCGGTAGCGATGACAGCGGCGATGACGACAGCTCAGACTCTGAGTCGGATTCTGAGGGCGACTCTGATACAAGCAGCAGCGGAAGTTCAACGTCTTCTTCAGGAGAGTCATCCGACGATGACGATGACGATGGTGAGAGGCAAAACAACGACGCGTCTTCGAGCAGCTCATCCTCCTCATCCTCGGACGAGGCGGACTCAGAAGATACCAGTGACGATTCAAGTGATGAGGAATGAAGGTAATGCCCAAGCGGGAGAGTCGATCATAGAGGCAATGTTTGAGGCGGCGAGTTGGATACTACGTTGTAACATCTCTGTTCGGATACCACCTGGATACGCTTAGATACCCGCAGAACCCGTCTCCTTCGATTTTTTTTAGCACCGGATACGGTTCTTGTTCATAGATAGATTTATTTATACATCAATAGGATAGGTAAAAGTAGACTTATATGACTTTAGCAAAGAATACGTCCTTAGTTTATGTAATAAGAGTGAATGTTCTTATTATGCGAGCCCTAGACAAATAACTTGGTAAACCCTTGTTGGGGTGGTTGAAGCCAGTTTCTCTTGTCATATTCCCTGTCGTCTCCCTCGATAATGTGAAAAGTGTAAATGATTCTGCCCTTTTGACTTGTGTTCTTCTCGCTCTTGTGCAGCAAGTTTCCATGTATCAACACCAAGTCACCCGCCTTGACTTCACCGGGAACATAGACCCCATCACTGCCTTGCCTCTTGTCGGCCCCATACTCTGCACCCTCTGGGAACCTAGGCCCTCCATTTCCCACCATCTCAGTGCCCGCGTCGCCAGACTTGCGCACCAGCCGCTTGTCCACGGGGGCCCAGCGGTGCGACCCCGGCAGAAAGCTCAGGCACCCGTTCTCCAACGTGGCGTCCTCAAGCGCATACCAGAAGCCCACGGCCGAGGGCGGGTTCGTGTACAGGAAAGTCGAGTCCTGGTGTGGCGGTACCGCGCCGCCAATCTCGGGCTGCTTGCAGATGACCATGCTCTGCAGACACCGCGGGTCCTTAAAGCCGATGGACCGGGCGACAGCGGCTGGGCTCACCTCGCCAGCAGCGCGCACAGCGGCATCGTCAATCAGGCGCGCAAACGGTGGTGAGAGCGCGTGCAAGTAGTGGCCGATCTTGTTGACAGCCCGGGCTTTTGGCTTGGTGAGGTTTCCGGCGTCGTCAAAAGCATCTTCCTCGAAGAAGAAGCGCACCTTGTCGCCCGATGTCAGGAAATAGTCGTCGCCGACATGATCCGACTTTTCGCCCGTTGAGAAGCGCGTGAGTGGGTGGTCCTCGAGGGAAAAGTTTTCTAGCAGGCTGTGCGTCTCCTCAAGCAGCGAGGCGACTGTCTCCGGGGTGAGGGCGTTGGGAATGATGAGGTAACCGTCGCGGTCAAAGTCGGCAAGTTGTGCAGGGGAGAGGCCCACGTTAGGAGGTGGCAAGGCCGAAGTTGACTGACTGTTGGGAAGAACACACATTTCGATAAAATTCCAGGCGAAACTCTCTTCTGGTATGATTATAGGTGTGTTGATAAAAAGGCTGTCGGGTTAGGTGAAAGGTTGAGTTGAAGTTGAAAATAGTTCGAGGTGGGGTTCTTAGGTTGCTGCTATCCCCCACCTACCTTATCGCATTAAGCCGGTGACGTCGTAAGCACGGATGCCGGAGATGACCCTTCTTGCAGAATTAGCAAGATAGTGAATGTCGTCCCTATAAATATTGGGCAAGTTGATACTGATTTTGTCCCTGCTATTCAATATGATGGGATCCACAGGGCATGTACTCATTGTTGTCACTAAGAAACCATAAACGCCGTCCTTACGATGGCGTTCAACAATGGTGTTTTGTTCAAGCCATGCAACTTCGGGAGGGCATTTTAGATTAATCAATAGTGAGAAGCCGTTTCCTTATATTATTACCCTATTTGTTTGACCTGAAGCAGTTGAACTCCGTACTTGAAATGGACTCTGACATTGAATAACCAATATGTAGTATTCATATCAGCCCAGTCCTCTCTACTTAAATCATGTTTCCAACCCATCCAACGTGTACCGCTCGTTTACGAGCTGTTCATTACCAAAAGCGGCTGACGTCTATGCACAGCATCGATCGTCCCAAGCGCTACCATATACCTGCACTCGAACGCTGGACATCTAAGTCCTAAAATACCTTGATCCCAAAGGGGGGAATCCAAAACGCCTAAGCCTTAAATTTCAATGTAGCTATCAGAAGCCCAGTTGAGAAAGAAAAAGATATGGAGTCAGTCATCAAGCTGAAGGGAATCGCGTGGGGGGATCTCGAAGGAAGTCGTATCCATCCTCGGGGGGGAGGAGATAAGCCGAAAACGCAAGACCAGCAGCTGTGAGGAGGGAGATGATTGCACTAGTAGTGCCGAGATAGAATGAAACGTCAAGGTTCCATCCTGGGATGGTAAACTGGTCGTCGTTCTCGAAGAGATAGGCCTAGGGCATCATGTTAATGGCGCTGCAGTCATTTCCCGGTAAAGGGAAGTTACTAACCACGATGGATATTGTTGCAAACTGGGCAACTGACACCAGTGTTAATAGTGTTCCAGCAAAAGGCCAGCCCATCTCGCGTTTAGCCCTTCCACCACCCATAATGACGGCAAACGAGACCAGTCCTGCCAGGCACAGTATGGTGGAAAACGAAGCCATAAATCCTACAGTCCTCCACATGGAACAAAAGTATCGCTCGTCGTCCTGGCACAACTCCTTATACGGGAAAGGTCGACAAGGAGGGTCATCGAGGGTAGAACAACTTCTGGATAGACCAATATGCTTCTCGACCTTTTCGCCGGCAGTGGTGGTGACCGAGTAGCTGACCCAGTTAGGCATCCAAATGGAAACCAAAATCATAATTGTTGCTATTGCATGTTAACAAGTGATTTACTTCCTATGGCACCTCACTACAACTACTGCTGAAGTTGGCGCCGGGTCGCCCGCTGGGGAAGGGAGGGCCCGCAGTCACAAACGACGTCATTGCAGCGTGACGATGGTCATGGCGGGCGGGGCCGGCTGGAAGCAGAGGACACGTACAGGCAGTGAAAGCCACGAGGGCTGAGGAATAAACGGAGACGCGCGTCATGGCCAAAGATGTTATCTGGCAAGACAGCTTTCTGATGGTAGATGAATGGAAAGTAGGGGGAAGAGATGAGAGGGAGGTGGGCAAGTTATGTCGATGCCTGTTTGCCTGCAGTTGCGCCTTGAGTGGCTGTGGCTAGTGCGGAGAGGCCAAGGTGGCAGTAGCAGTGGGGTGAGGGAATGGCGTGGCTTCCAGTTTCCGGAAATAACAAATTGTTCGCCCTACAGCGAGTGATGGGAACAACGATATGCCCTGCAAGCCACCCGACCCATGCAAAAATCGATATGGACAATCAACATTCATCCGACTCAGGTATATCGGGCATTGGTAGATGGACGTATATCGCAGCTTTTTTGCCACAACATCAAGCATTTTGTGTAACGATCAGACTCTAAGCCTGGGTGCTGCTGTTCTGTCCCTGTGCACTGTTTAAACCATCTACGACACACAAGGACCTTTCCCTTTCCCCTTTTCTCTTTCTTGGCCCTCTAAAACATTCTCGCTTTTTGAAATCAAACTAATTAAGGCAAGTGCCTTGCCGTTAAATATCGCTCTATTTTGCAATAGTTGTGCGGTTGTAGGTAATTTCAAGTTCTGTGCCAATATGCCCAAACACTACAAGGTTCCCAGTTTGTGTACATTGTTTGCCCTTATTCTCTATTTACTTATTTTCGCCAAAATGAACTGACAGCAAAAAAAAAAAAAAACCCACCCCCCTAAAAACACCAGTTTAATTTCCCGTCCAAAATAATAATAAAAAACCCCCATGCTGTCGGTGCTGATTGTGCTCCATTCCAACTCATCACGAGTAAAACCTACCCTATGCTTCGCTCGCATGAATGGAGCAAATTTACTAACCATCAATATTAATAAGCCGCAGTGGGCCTCTCAACACCTCCTTCGAGGAAGCAAAAACATTATTTAAGGTTATTTATTCATTGTTGGTGATATCGCTTTCGAAGAGAGGACCCTTTTCAACCGCAACCATGTCTTTTCTCCCCAATCTAAAACCAAATCCTGCAGCGATGACTACACTATCGGCCTAGTTGACGCAACACCCCGGTCCGCTTAGCAACGGAAACCAGGTCTTCACCCCATTCTTCGCCTTCTACGGGACTAATTGCCTCATGGGAAACCCACCCGATAAACGCAACATTTCCATGCATGACCGTATCTTGTGTCGACTTTTGTCAGCAGCTGGAGCCTCCCCAGCCTGGTAGCCCCACCCCCACTATCTACAGCAATCTCCCTCCGCTCTCCGGCCCTGGCCGTCACCGGACACCCGACCACTTCGCCCTCCGGTATCTAAACCTCCCACCCGTGCCGTGCCGATTCCGCATCCCCCCCTCCTACATATAACCCCGCTGTGAGCCATGCGACGCGCATTGCGGACTTTCGCTAGCCTACCCAGATCCCTTTGTCACCCGAGATCGCTATTTTGCCCTGTGCTTCGAAGCTCCTTGTTCTCACGTACCATGTCGTCTGCTGCCGAGCCTGTCCTCAAGCAGCCCGTCAAGCTGGGCCTTATCCAGCTAACTTCGGGTGCTGACAAGCAGGTCAACCTCAAGCGTGCTGCCGAGAAGGTCGCCCAGACTGCTGCCCAGGGCAGCAAGATTGTCGTCCTGCCTGAGTGTTTCAATTCACCATACGGCACCAAGTACTTCCCTGAATATGCCGAGACACTGCTACCCTCGCCTCCACCAGCCGAGCAGGCTCCATCATTCCACGCCCTCTCCAAGATGGCCTCTGATAACAAGGTCTACCTAGTTGGCGGCTCTATCCCGGAATTCAACCCGGATACCAAGAAGTACTACAACACTAGCTTGGTCTTTGGACCCGATGGCTCCCTGTTGACCACCCACCGCAAGGTGCACCTTTTTGACATTGACATTCCTGGGGGTATCACCTTTCGCGAGTCTGATGTTCTCAGCCCCGGAAACAAGGTGACAATTGTCGATCTGCCCGAGTACGGCAAGATTGCCGTTGCTATCTGCTACGATGTGCGCTTCCCCGAGCTGGCCACAATTGCCACCCGTCGTGGTGCATTCGCCCTCATTTATCCGGGCGCATTCAACACCACCACTGGACCTTTACACTGGCGCCTTCTTGGCCAGGCTCGTGCCGTGGACAACCAGGTCTACGTCGCTTTGTGTAGTCCCTCCCGTGTGGTTGATTCTGGCTACCCCGCCTGGGGCCACAGCCTCATCGTCGACCCGCTCGGCAAGGTTCTCGAAGAAGCCGAGGAACACGAGACTATTGTGCAATGGGAATTAGAGAATGACAAAATTGCCGAGACGAGGAGGAACATCCCCCTCAACACTCAGCGCCGGTTCGACGTATACCCAGATGTGAGCAAGGGCAAGATCCAGTTTGAGGAGCCTTGATAGATGAAAACCTGCAATAGCAAAAGGAGAAACAACGAAAGAAAAAGAGCCAGAAAATGGTGTTCATGTGCGTGACGATGGTGATACCACGAGTTTGAGCCAGCGATATTTGTCGAGACGCCCGTATTAATTGAATATCACATACATCATCACAAATTAAACATTTGGACTCAAGTATAGGTTTGTCATTAAAAATCATGACAGAGGCTTCTTTTTTATTCCCGTTTTTATGCGCTTTCTGCGCTCACTGTGTTCTATGGACCCATTCATTATGGCCATTCCAGTTGTTTTCCGCGTTTAAAACTCCAATATAAAACCCTCCAACTCTAACATGTCTCCGTCTCCGTAACTTATTGCAGGGCCTTCCTGGCAAAGTTGGGGAGGACGAAGCTGGCCTTGTGGATCTCAGCAGAGTAGTATTGGCACTTCTCGAGCTCCTCCTCGGGGGTCCAGGATCGCAGGGGGACCTTGACGTTGGCGTTGGGGTCCTTGGAGCAGACCATGAAGCCGATCTGGCCAGAGGGGTAGGTAGGGATGGTGGTATAGGCGTACTCGGCAACAGGGAAGACCTCCTTGCAGTCCTTCTTGAGCTGGGTGATGAGGGGCAGGTGGAGCCACTGGTTCTCGGCTGTTTGGACGTGGAAAATATCAGTATTATGATCCCCAAAATAATGGCAACATACAGAACGCGGACGGTCATCATAATATCAATCAATGCAAAGCATGCCACGCGGGACTACCGGAAGCAGAGCTGGGAAAGCAGCACTTGCTTCTGGCAGTCCCTAGGATGGAAGGGTACCAAAGTACCAATCGAGCTGATCAACTTTGATCGGGCCACCCGATGCCGCCGTTCCTAGGGACTCCAGGGACTTTCCTCAAGAAAAAAAAGGGAACCTACAACCTTGAGTGGTAATGACGCCGCCATCACGGAGGGCGTCGCGGAGAAGCTCGAAGTAGGACTTCTTGAATAGAGCCTCAGCAGGGCCATCGGGGTCAGAGGAGTCAGTGATGATGACGTCGAACTCGTTCTTGTAGTCTGCGAGGAACTTGAAACCATCGCCAATGTGAACCTTCACCTTGGGGTGGTTGAAGCCAGCCGACATGGTGGGGAGGTGCTCCTTGGAGAGACGGACAACCGCCTGGAGGGGAAGAGTTATTAGCACTTGATTTATTTATACCACGTTTGTGGAGGCTGAATTCATACCTCATCAATGTCACAGAGGATAGCCTCCTCGACGCAGTCGTGCTTGACAATCTCGCGGAGAACACCACCGTCACCGCCGCCGATGACGAGGACCTTCTTAGGGTTAGGGTGAGAGTTCATGGCCAGGTGGCAGATCATCTCCTGGTAGGAGAACTCGTCGCGCTCGGTGCACTGGACGACGTTGTCGAGAACCAGAACGTTGCCATAGTCGGTGGACTTGAAGATGAGAACGTCCTGGTACTTGCTCTTCTCGTGGACGAGAACCTTCTCAACCTTGAGAGTCATAGCCTGGCCAGGCCACATGTCCGAGATCTCTCGGAACCAGCCATCTGTAAGACGGACACGTCAGTAATTGTGACGAAAAGAAATGTCATTTGTGAGAGGCCACGGGGGAGGAAATGATAAGAGTGTTTCGGTGGGTATTGTCGACGTGGGGTACTGCGCAAAATTTCTCCCCGGCTTGTTTGAGATGAGGCGCTCAATACTCCCACTCTGCTATGCTAACGGGGCAGCTGCCGCGTTTTATTTTTGTCGAGTGACAAGAGCTACACCCAAATAGCAAAGCAATTGCAGCATCCGGGTCGCCGGCTCGTGTTTGAGGTCGTGAACACTCAATGGCGGGGTGGTGATGGCTTATCATGGAGGAGGGGCAATGGGAAGGCGGGGTCGTTTGGGACACAACACAACAACCACAACAACAACATACCCTTGATGGTCTCGTGGGTGATCTCCCCGGCGGACATTGTAGCAGATGTTTCGACGGAGCGTGAAGAGAAGAAGAGAGCAGAGAGCAAGCGGCGGGAGTGGAAGCGAGGCGACGAGTTGAAACCTGATCCGGTGAACAGAAGAGTCGAGTGCGGACGCGACAAGAATGTAGGTGGGAGGCCGCGCTTCTTATGAGCGATGCGGCATGGTGGGGTGAAAATTTTCGATGCCCACCTCTGCCGGGTACGAGCCGCGAAAAGCTGCGATGCGCTGACCATGACGGTTTTGGTCGGGCAGCGACGGGTGCGCCCAGCCAGCTACGAGTTCCGAGTACTTGCTCGCGGAATTTTAATCCTGGTTTGCCGTTGCAGCACCGGCCCTGCTATCTTGTACAGAGTACTGCTTAGGGCATGACGCTTCTTGCTCGAATGATGAGCCAAAAGTCCGACAACATGTTCACCCACTAATTCAATAAAATAAATAAGATAAACCAGCATAAATAACCCTACAAATAATCAGATTAGGTTTATTCGTTATGCTAATTTTATAGGATATTATTTATTATTTTAGTTAAGCCTTGGATTGAAAAACTGGTGAGGTGGTCGCAATCGAAAAGTGGCACTGGTGTTGTCAGACTTTGGCACATGATTTTACATTGTGACTTCCTGTATTTCTCGCATTGCAAATACTCACCGAAGCGGTGGCCCACCCGTTGGTGGTGCTACTGCATAGTGAGAGACTTCGTGTATGGGTTGCCGGATGGGCTGTTTCACCTTGGAGGTCTTGATTTGCTGACTTGGCACTGGCTAGAGCGAATCAGCCAGCTGCGGGTGCGACTTGCTGCGCTGCTGGTTACCGACTTAAAAGCTTGCCCGCTCTCAAGTTTTTTCCTTTCTTGGTAGTGTGGACGTCATCGGAGAGCTTCAGCGTGGGGTGGTGGGACCTGGAGAGGTGGGAGGAATGCCTATTCTCTCGGGGAGGGCCTGGGGATTTCCATTGTGTAAGACGAAAACGAGAACAACAATTGACAGAGCGCCCAACCTGCAACCATGACAATAACCGTGCTTTTCCCACGCAACAGATTCTGCATTATGACGCCGCTGCCCCATTTATCAACGATTCTCTATACTGGCATGATCGTCTTTCCGCCAGCAGCACGTTGCTCTCAGACTTGGACAAGTGATGAGATAACTGATCTGTAACCTGGGGAAAAAGAAATATCAATGGGACATATGTACGCACCTTCCTTGTTCAAGGGAGGCAAATATGACTGGTAATATCTATTTCAAAATAACCGACACGATGCTGTACGATTTTCTACTCTGGGCTTGATGAAAGCACCTTTGCCATTACCAACTACCACCTTGGTATGAGATGGCCTAGGAACGTAGCCTTATTCGCTGGGTCAGACTGACGCTTATGCTTCTCCTTTCTCGTGTTGACAAAGGGCACGGGCTGATCGCCCAATGGATGAAGACACCCACTTCCCCTGGAGGATGGCCCCGATTATATCGAGGGACAAAGCTTCCTTCTCCCCTGCACATGCGTACGCACTCCTATACTTTAATTATGTCAGTGATTTGCTCCATGTCCCTTGAGCAAGAATAGGGTTTGCGTCCAGTTTCCTGTTGGTTCATTTGTAAATATCGTTGCTGATGTTGTACACCTGCACCATTCAAAACCCGCTGCGATAAGCCGTGGGCTGGTAGACCAGTCTGTTTCTGCCCGAGCCATTGATCTGAGTGCGCTAGGAACTTGGGCGACAGCAAAGTTGTTTTTGTGGAGTGGAGAGGCCATGCGATGGGTGCCAGGCGGAAAGAAGCCGGGGGGCGATAATACCGGCTACAACCCGGCTGTATGAATTAGGTAGGTCAGTTGGCCTAAGGTTCTGAGGTCCTAGGGACACCCTTCTACAGGACGAACTAGACCCAAAACACTTCCCGAGTTGGTTGGTAACTGCGCTGCAATGCCGTACCTTGCCTGTATTTTCCTTCCCCCGTGCTGGGTTCTGGGTTCCTCCCCGTCGTTGTCTCCCCCGTGCCCACCGTTGCAATTTTTTCCCGTTTGGCAGCCATGGATCCTATCATCTCACCCACTTTTCTTGACATCGGTGCTGTCGTATAGCAGGCCCTCGAGCTGCGGATGTGGAGCAAACCCCCGTCAATTGCGATTTGGTTTGTTTCTCCTCCATCCTGCACCATGCAAGCCATGCCTACCAAGGCTCGAGACAGTGGCAACAACTATGTGCCCGGCGAACAAAAAAGCAAACTGTCCCATGTATTGTGCCAGCTACCTGGAGAGCGGAAACTCGGCCACCGCCGGCGTTAAGCAGATAGGGTCTTCTTCTACCGGACCTGTTACTCGAGGTCATGCGATCCAGGGCCATGGCTAATTGCCTGGTGCTATCCTGACGCTCCACCATCCTTCCAGAGAATTTGGCCCCATCGTGTTCCTCACATCGACAGGCGACGGGAGCACTGCCCACCAAGGTGGGAATCGCCTGGGTTGCCCTGGCTGGCCCTCTTTAGAATCTTTTTTTTTCAGACCTGGGCTGCGGAGCACACTTGAAACCAATGCCGGGCACTAGAAGGCGCCGTTGCTGGGCCGAATCCGGGCCCTAATGTTGCAGCAGGACTCCCCAGAACGCAAGGATCACGTCTGCCGGAAAAGTCACCTCATACTTCCGGCCACTGCAGCTGATCAGGCTTCTGGGATCGACACCCCAATGTCGCACGCGTGTCCGGGGGGCTAGTGAGCCTGATCCTTTGGCCGTCGCGGCGCGCATTGAGCGAGCGCTGTTGGATCATGGGCGAAATAGAGCCTTCACCTGCCCTTCCCCTGCTCTGGTTGCTTTCCTCGGCAGCACCCCTGGGAACTCTCATTGTCGGTACCTGCATTCGCCAATTCGCAATCCATGTCCCGCGACGATCCCCGATGACCGTTGCATTCTGGGGACTGCCAATATCGCAAAGTGCCTCGCCTCGTACCGCCCCTGACTCGATGGACTGATGATTTTGATGGCTAGTCATTACCTGCATTAGCAGCACTATGGCGAGTTGGGCGGCTTTCCGCAACACTTGCTTCCCAGCGCCTAGCTATGCCGCTCAGGCAACCCTGGCGGGGGGGAGGGGACGCTGGAATTGCTCGCAAAGTCACTGGTTCCTTTGCACCCGCGCATCTGTTAGGGCCGGAGCTGGGCTCTTGTCGGTGCTAGAGCTTTTTTTTCTTTCTTTCTTTTTCTTTCTTTTCTTTTCCTTGTGTCTAGCTTGGGTGGCCACTAACACAGGGATATAGTCAGCTGAGTTTGTGTGTAATGCCGTTCTGTCTGAGCATCATAAAAGAAATACCATGAACGCTTCAAGATCAAGACATGCGTGCGCTAGAGTTTGCATGAGTGCTTACACAATGTGTCTGCCGACTCAAGCAGTCCTTGCTCTATGCTAACCTTAAGAGACACGCGACGCGCATGAGGACGTTTTGTTGCCAATGGAGGTGGAGCAGCTCGACGCCATGCCTGACGCCATGCCCGAGTTTCCATGTTTTAGCGCAATCTCGCTTTTGGTGGTGCCTGCCATCCATTCATTACCTGCTCTCCGACCAATACTCAACAAACCCACTTTCAGCCAATGTCTCGAAATCGAACTTCAGGCAGACTCCAGGGTTGACGGCTGTCAAGAATGCAACCAATCATAATCCCAAACATCCAGAATGGATACTCTGTGCTCCTTACTGCGACCAGATGTGGGCGTCACCAGAGCTTAGCCCGCCGGGCTCCTTAAAGAACTGGCTTGATGGTGCCAAACCTTGCATGGTTTTTACATACGTACTGTGTGGTCTGAATTTGAATCAACGGTTTTGTGGGAGAAGGGCAAACTCTTTCACATGATTGGACTTTGGCCAAGTTCTCGTGGGAAATCCTCCGAAATCTGACAGGGCGGTCCTTTGCACAAGGTATCCTGGAAGGGGCAATGTGCCAAGAACACAAAGCCGCCTCTTGGATCAGGAATTCCATGCTCGACGTTGAGAGCAAAGTTGTGGTGCTGACAGAATGGAAGCGTTGGATCCAGACGGATCAAGACTAGTGACAAATCTTCTGCGGGCTGCTATTCCCCACCGCGGAGGGTACCAGGTCGCATAAACTCCTGCACAGGACGAACCTGCCCGGGCTTGTGCAGCCATGTGAGGTTCCGAGGGGGCCAGGCCAGGCCGGGAATGGGAACTGATTGACGGCTGAAGATTCGGACCAGGCCGAACAAAGGAGGGACGTGGAATTTTAAGTTAAGACAGGTTATACGTCAATCAACGCAACATTACGGAAGGGATGGGGCGACTATTTTGTCTCGCCCTCGCCCGGTACTGACTGACAAGTGGGAGTCTGACACTGACTTGCACCCACAAGGGCAGAGACATGGATATGGCGAAGAGGTGTCGCAGACGATGACGGCAGTGTCAGTGCCCGATATGGCCTTGTTAGCGATGGCGCCGCAGGTCAACAGCGTGCGTCCGAGCCGCCCTCCCGCGGGCTAGATTGAGATGGTAGTTCGGGTCCGCATGGTTCTTGGTGGCGAGCAGGGTGCGGCATCCCTCCTCGACCGGGATGGATGGCGTTTTAGGGGGGTGGTTTTTTTTTTTTTCTTTCTATCTCTCTTTTCATTTAGGGGTGTATTTCTTGGAAGTTTGGGGGTCCACGAGGGCTCCAGCGGAGAATCATAGCGCACAGAGGCCTCTCGCAAAGGCAGGGCACACGGGCTGGTGAGGTAAAAGCGGCCGAGACGGAGAGAGGCTTGGATGCAGCACGATTTTGATGCCAGGAGGACATGATGACACTCGGGGCGCCGAATATGATACCTTGGTCTCCTAAGCTTGTCGACGAGAAGAAAAGCCGTCGACGCTAGGGGCCGTCTTCCCATGTCCCTGCCCATGCGAGCTCCATATTTGCACTTCCCACGCGCTACGGGACCATGTTACCACGCTTCAAGCTAGGCCTGTCGCAGTCGTCGTCGACTCCACCCTCACGCCAACGCCAGCCGCCCCTGCAAGCTGCAACCGATGTTGGCGCTGGTGCTGGCGCCGCCGCCGCAACCAAAAGGATAAACCCATCTTAAATAAAGGGTCTACTTGCCCATCCATGTGCGGAGGTTCACCTGGGAAGGGGGAATGCTTTTTTGCGCCATCGCCGAAGCCTACTGTCGCTGCTTTCCCACCGCGTGTCGACTCGGCCGTCCCGCCTAATCCTCCATACCACACCTGACTCTGTTCGAGAACATATCCAGCCCTGTCTCTGCTGGCCGACGCCGCCATCCCTTAATTCGGACGCCTAGGACTTCCGGTAAACCGACACAGAACTACCGTCGACAAGTCTCGATACTGCGAGAGCGAGCCTCCGCTTCGATTCCACAAAAAATCTCTTGGAGCCCGCCCAGTGCAGCAATTACTTTGCGTCGTCTTTCCTACAGCCCGCGACCCTCTGCGCCCACGCGACGAGATCTCTCCCCCCCTCGTACCGACCCTGCCGGACGCGCACATCCACCTAATCGCAGGCAAATAGCGAGCCCATCGCTAAACCCTCCGCCCATCATAATGTGTTTTGGCCGCCGAGACAAGAGCGGTGACCGCGGCACCGCTCGCTCTCGCGAGCTCGACCGTCAGATCCGCCAAGATGAGAAGCGCATGTCGAAGGAAGTGAAGCTGCTCCTGCTGGGTGCGTCTGGGCGAACAACCACTCACTGATTGATGCGATACTAACGATGTTTTTCTTCAATTGCAGGAGCTGGAGAGTCCGGAAAGTCGACTGTGCTCAAGCAGATGAAGCTCATTTATTCCCAGGGCTTCAGCAAGAACGAGAAGCTGGAGTGGAAGCCGGTCGTGTTCAACAACATTGTGCAATCATTCAAGGTCATCTTCGAGGCCATGGAGGAGCTCCGTATCCCCTTCGAGAACCCAGAGAACGAGGTAGGCCGCCCCGTTTCCCTCGTGGGATACCCCATGGCTGCTGCGTTGACCCGAGACTACGGCGGGGCAGCTGGTGCATGAAAGGGTGGACAGAATGAGACACGGACTTTTGTGCTGATTGACCCTCCAGAAACACATGGCCCACATCCTCGTCGACCACGAAATCAGCCCCCAGGAGCGCCTCCCTGTGGATTATCTGGAGCCCGTGAAAACGCTGTGGGCTGACAATGGTGTCCGAATGGCTATTTCCAAGGGTAATGAGTATGCCCTTCACGACAACCTCTCATAGTGAGTGACTTTGACAGTCCCCTCCCCCCACCGATGGCGGCATCGGCGCACTGACACGGCAATCAAGCTTCATCGAGGACGTCGACAGAATTTGGGCTGAGGACTACGTGCCCAACGACCAGGACTTGCTCCGGTCACGATTAAGAACCACCGGCATCACCGAGACCATTTTCGACCTTGGACAGCTTACTTACCGCATGTTTGACGTGGGTGGTCAGCGATCTGAGCGAAAGAAGTGGATCCACTGCTTTGAGAATGTCAACTGCTTGCTTTTCCTGGTGGCCATTAGTGGCTACGATCAATGCCTGGTCGAGGACAAGGACGGCGTGCGTAAACCCCTCTGCCTGGTAAAAATTGGCAGCTGAAGCTAATCAATTTTTTTTTTCCGATGCAGAACCAAATGAACGAAGCGCTGATGCTTTGGGAGTCGATTGCCAACTCGCACTGGTTCATCAAGTCGGCGCTCATTCTGTTCCTCAACAAGATGGATCTGTTCAAGGAGAAGCTGCCCAAGAGCCCCATTACCGACCACGGATTCACGGATTACCACGGCCCCAAGGACGACTACAAGGCGGCGAGCAAGTACTTCCTGGACAAGTTCCGCGCACTGAACCGAAACACGGAAAAGGAGATTTACGGACACTTTACCAACGCAACCGACACCAACCTATTGAAGATCACCATGGCCTCGGTGCAGGACATGATTATTCAGCGAAACCTGAAGCAGCTCATACTATAAGGCAGAGCGGATTAAACTTTTGGGTGGCTGACGTCTCCACTGCGAGCAAACCCTCACGCATCTCACTCGCGGCACGCACGACTCTCTCGGCTTGTTCAATCAGATACCCCGGCTTAGACAATAATAGAGAAGGCGACCTGCGGCTCTGGAGCTCGGCGGTATTCTGCTTTGTTATTGCCAAGGCCTGTTTATTTTAACGACACGAAATTTTGGCATTTCCAGCCGAAGCCACGCAGCTTTTCTTCTACCATTCTCTACATGTACGATTCGGAGCACAGCTGGTCGGCAAACCAGCGACAAAAGCTCACCTGTCTTATATACACCATTTACCGGTTACAGGGCTACGGTAAAGGAGTTTCTCTTTTTATTTTTTTACCTTTTTTTATTTTATTTTGCATCACAGAGCTCAACGCAAGACTCGGCTTGTCGTCAGCAACGCAGAGAACCCCCTCCCTTCGCCTGGGAGGAGGGATCGGCAGATTCACGGGGGCTCGCATTCAGGGCCGAATGGCAGTCAAGATCCTAATGATGAAGCAATAGTCGAGCGGCAGATGGGTGGTTGACTGGAAGAGCGGTAAAGGATAGAGCGGCACATTGTCTTTTTATTTTTTTTATTGTTTTTATTATCATTTTTTTTTTTTACTATGTCTGTTTAGCATGATACCAGGATGCCTGTGCTTTCAGTGCCGAGCATTGGTGGAGAGGTGGAGGAGGATTTGTTCTGCTCGTTACGCATGGCTCGATGATGTGACGATAAAAGCAACAATAGGAGGAGGATTTGACTAAGAGACTGCGTTGAGATTGATCCTATTGATCCTGTGACGGTCGGCTTTTCCCCCCTAGCGGTGACCCCAGTGGCTTGCTTCCCTCCCCCTCCCGCCGAGTACGGCGTGTCTGTGTGTTCATGCGAGCTAGATGAGAGCACCGTGCTGATCGGTCAAAAGCTGACGATGGTCAGGCCACGCTTGAATCTGGGGCGTGTCGATGGCGGCATGTGGCGGTGGGCTCTCTTTGCTTTTTCTCTTTCTTGTCTCGGATGACTCAGGCTGCCGGTTTATTTCTGTATGAGATGTGGTGCAGCTTACGCACATGGACTATGGGACACACACGCATACGTAGACTTAGATATTATACCTGCACATACACACATACACACATACATACATACATACATACATACACACACATTACATGCATGGTGGGCCCCTCTAATGAGCAGAGAAGTGACGGGACGACCACCATGTGGCCGACAAGGCGTGGTCTGTGAGACGCTAGTGTGGCAGCTTTCCCGTAGGGCCAAGGCCAAATTTACGCCCGAAGGGATTTCCCTTGCGTCAAGCTCGCGCTGAGGAGGAGAGCCGGCGGGTCTCGAGCCGGCTCCGGTGGTCGGGATGACTTGTTTCCTTTCTTTTCTTCACTCTTCGGGAGAGTGGTTCGGGGAGAAAATCGATTCAGGTGACGGGGGGCGGAGGCTGTGACAGCCGTCGCGCCGGTGCAAGCGTGGGACGGAGTGAGGAGGAGGAGGAGGAGGAGGAGGAGGAGGCGGGGGGTGCCTCCGAACATGATCACCACCAACGGCCGCCTTGTCCGTGCGCTGCCCCGGTAGTAAGTCAGGAATTAGTAGTTCGTTGTGCGGCGGCAGTAGCAGTAGTAGCAGCAGCACCGTCGGCTTGGCCTTTCGGCAAACACACAGTCACTCATTCGATCCCCTGTTTCTTTTTTCTTGGCCCGTAAGAGAAGAGGAAAACAAAAAAAAAAAAAAAATAGAGGGAGGGAGAGAGGGGGGGGGGAGCGCGCTCGGATGTGATCGACCACGGCGGGCTTGTCCCTGCGGTGGCTGAGACCTCGTGGCAAGCATCGTGTCCGAGAATTGGCCCCTTCCCCCACCCTCCTTCGTTCCTTCCTTCTGGGCCCAGCTTCCTCCTGGTGTGGCTGTCGAAGGAGGCCAAAAGGGTGGTCCCGATGAGGGCCATCGTGTCTCTACACGGAGATCGAGAGTCAAGTTCCGACGCATGACGCATCCTGCGGAATATTTGCGTCTCATCTCTGCATTCTTTTCCTTTTTTTTTTTTCCTCAAATTTTTTTTTTTTTTTTTTTTTTTTTTGGGTATCAACTGCGAAAACGGGTTGAGACGCAAATGTATAATTGTCTCGTTATAGAAAATGTCCGTGTTGGATTGAGTCAGTTGACAACCTGCGTTATCCCTGACTTCATACCCGTTCGTCTTCTTTTTGGGTTTGGTATTCGTATGCTGGGGCCTACCGTTTGTCTTTGTTTCTTGGTCTTGCGAAAAAAAAAGCAAATTGAGTATAGACACATCTTGCAATCACCATCATCGTTGTATGATGCAATGCTGGCGTATTGGTTTCATGGGTCTCCCCTGGGAGCGCATCCCCCCCCGTCTTACCGAACTTTTTTTTTTTTTTTTTTTTCAAGTTGACCATGCTTGGATGCTGTGTGCTTGGTTGAGATAATAGCGTACATGGATTTATACGCTGCATGCGGTGGTATAGGTAGAATATGGCTGCTCCTCCAAGTAGTGAGAATGACACCCGGGGGTGACTAGTGGGAAGTTCGCCATGAATGATAAACTACCTAGGACGAGCGAGGCAGTTTTCTCTTCGCCTCTCCGTATCCGTGACAGCAACCTGTATAAGCCTATGGCAACTACACTTGACACGGCCATCTCCAAGTGCCGAGCAAGCCCCATGGCAATATGGCACCCGTGACTACGGAACTCGCTTGCAACCCCTGTCGAGGGCTGCGATAGTCACAGCTAGGGCCTGTAACTTTGTCTCAAAATAGGCCCCGTCCTAGAGTCAAGTATGTGCCGCTTGCCGCCTACGTAGCCCAAGCCTAAAAAGGGAATCGAATTGTCCATTTACTTGCCCGTTTAGGGAGAGGGGGAGATAGTTGGATAGAGCTGTCGGGAGAACAGTGTGCTAGGGAAACAGGGCGGGGATAATAGGTTAGAGATGATTTGGGCTAGGCCAGCAACTTAAATAGCAATGATGCCATGATTATCAATGGAAAGTCTCCTAAAATCACGTTCACTGTGTGATTGAAAAATAGTCATTTCTAGTTGTGCTGTGTTAATGCTATGTAACGAGTCTGGATACTGCTCTCTTGATGATTGGATGTGAACTAACTAGACTTGGAAGCAATCGCATCGTACTGGAAAGTCTTTGAATGCTGGGGGTTGTGTTGGGCCTTTTTTGTCCATGTAGAGGCAATGCATGGTCAAGGCCTGGAGGTTTACGTGGGAAAGATACTATCAATGATAAAATCCTCTCTCGGATATGTTGATATGGGACGTTTAACAGGCGCCAGAATGAACTAGGAAAGAATAAAGAAGAGATAGGCTGAGTGCTTCAGGGAATAGAAGCTGATAGCTAAGAAGCAACATAAAAAGAAAAAAAAAAGAATAAGAGAGAAAGAAAAACAAACGACCAAATACAAGATAATTTCATGGGAGGAAGGGAGGGACGAATAAATTTAACGAACCCTCCGCTTGAAATCAACCCTTCAGAGATTTACGGATCGAAACAAGCCCCTCCTTTCCGTGCGCGCGAACCGTATTGTTTGTCCTTCCCAAACGCCAACAGTGCCATCTTCGTAAGTCATCAAAAACGAATTCCGCAAAACACAGACGGCACATGTTTTGTCTGCCCTCGCCCTTGTCCTCCTCCTGGGGCCCTCGTACAAGAATGGGGAAAAAAAGAGTAGTGGCCATTTTTTTTCTTTTTCAAAACTCGGCACTGCACTTGTTTCGTGTGTTCCTTTTTTTTTTATGCGCTCATTACCTCACCTTCGGATAGGGATGGCCTCGCCGGCGACGGCTGGGGGAGCAGGAACAGCGGCGGGGTCCTGGGGCTTGTCGGTGTCCTGGCCAGCGGGGTTCTCCTGGGCGTTGTTGGCGTCGGCGTCGTCAGCGCTGGTCTCGCTCTTGAGGAAGCTGCTCTCCTTAATGGGGCTGCCGGCCTGGATTCCGGGGATGGAACCGTGGTGGGCGTGCTTGGGGACGTTGGCGTTGCCGTTGATGGGAGACGAGAGGTGGGGGATGTTCTCGGGGACGGGGTGCTGCGAGCCGACGGCGCCCGACTCGACGCCGTCGCCCTTGCCGGCCTTGGACATGGCGTAGTCGCCGGAGTCGAAGTACTTGCGCTGCTCCTTGAGGTGCTTGGCGAAGTGGTCGGAGCGGGAAGGGAGCTTGCCGTAGAGGCGGAAGAGGCGCTGCTCCTCGGGGGAGAGGGACTGGAGAGCGGGGGGAAAAAGAGCCAGGTCAGTCATTTTTCTTTCATTGCGGGGGGCGAGGTGAGGAGGGCAGTGAGGCAAATTCGAGGCATCGGACGAAAAGCGATCGTTTGGTTGACCGCCGCGAAGAGCGCCAGATCGTCGACGTCGAGGTGGTCGCAGGGCGGCGGAGGAGGGGTAGCTGAGGTGCTTTTCCAAAATGGCCTGTGCATTGTTGGGCTTCGACAGCTTACCTTGACGTCGACCTTGTTCTTCTGGTGAGGGTTCATGGCGACGGAGAACGAGAGGCTGGTGGAAGGTGGTGTTGTGGTGTAATTGCGCCCGTGACAGCGATGGAGGGTTTAAGAAGAAAAAAAAAGGAACGATCCTTTGAGTGTGTGTCGGACAGAGGCGCTTGGAGGGATGAGGTTGGAAGGTTGTCTCGAGACTGGGGGTTTTTTTTTTGGAGTGTGAGCGAGCCCGAGCCAGCGGCAGAAGCGCAGAGGGGCAGCAGTCCGGTAGGTGCTGAGGGGGGGAGGGCGGCAGGTACTGATTGGCTGCGAGGGG
>NAGG01000930.1:0-14155 GCA_003031705.1 Calonectria naviculata | reverse complement strand
GCTCAACCAGGTCAAGGACCTAGGAACCTCAAGACAACCAGTTCTCATACAAACAGTTTTAAGTATTAAATTTTTTTATAAATAATAATAATACTAATAATATATAATTTATTTATTAATAAAAATAAGCTCTCAAGTAATTCTTAAATAAGATTAATATAGATTACTTAAGAATAAAAATACCTTATAAAGAGAAATTTATCTAAGAACTCTAAGATAATTAATCATATTATTACTAGCTAGGAAATATAATTAAATTTGCAGAGAGTATCTATATCTAGGTTATTGGGGAAAGGAGGAAGGTAAACAGGGAAAGCAGGAGATAAAGGAAATGCTAGGAAAGTAATCAAGGGCATCAAATACAACCGAAAGCCACTTCCCTACACCAATTCCTTTGCTCAAGATCGTCGCAGTCAGATTTCGCAATTCTCGCGAAACAATATTAGTTACTTATTCTAGTTAAAAGGCAAATAGCTGGCTCAACCAGGTCGGGGACCTAGGAACATCAAGACAGCTTATACACGCGACATGCGACACACGCGATAATTAGTGTGGTATAAATAGACATCAGCTTGCATTAGGCTACCATCGCGTGAACCAGCTGTCCAAAATGAATACTTTGGAGGCACAGAGGACTCGACGAATATTCTGAGGCGTCTATACATCCAATAAAACTCTTTAATTGCGCCTGGGAAGACCTTCAATCATCCAAGACTACAACATTAACATCGGGCCATGCACCATATCCAATCGAATAATATTGGTTCAGAGTTACTTATTCAATATCATCCTCCCACATTCCGTAACACTATCGTGAACCTAGCTGGCTCATTCGCACAGGGGTGTCATTCTTGGCGATTTTTCTGCCAAGAATCTGGCGGCAAATCCCATCCCCAATGGTTGGGACATCGTGTGAATTCCTCTGGGATGAACTCTCGCAATTCTGCGTGTTTGGGATGAAGCCATCAACATGACAGTCCCATACATGGCACACATGGTTAGTGGGTAAGCATAACTCGACAAGCAGTATTACCCATTTCGGATAGCTCTCCTCGGCAGCATAGGCAAGGGTAGAACCGAGTTCACGTAGCCCAGGGTCCGAATTGGGCATAGCCTGAATGCCTCGGAACTCGGCAACACCCATGATGCCAAGAATCATGAGGCTTCGGGACAAGGCAAGGCTCGCACCTCGGGCCAGATAGAGATTGGGGTTAAAAAGTAAGATATTCTCTTCATCTCCAAAATTCGGTCGCCAAGGTTGCTCATGGGGTCATTTTCGGCCTCTCGGCGAGGGCAGTTCCTACCTGCGGCAGTGGGTTGTGCCTGTGGGGAAAAACACTTAGAAGCGAAAGTTAATTTAGAGTAGACGCAAAGTCTAATAAGAAGATAGTCTATAGTCTATATAGCGATGATGCATAAAATAAATAAATGTTTATAGTAAAAGGGTATTTTCTAGTTGTTTTTTACTCCGCCCAATTTAGCTGGAGTTAGAGTTATCAGCACACGACCAGGACGATCCACCGTCCTTCTTGTAGGTATCGATGATACCGACGACAGAGCCGTAGGTACCGGCAATCATGATGAAGGTACCGGAAACGATGACGAAAATGCTCCAGGCGACCATGAGGTACCATCGGAGGGTTGGGCTGGCTCGTCCAGCAGCCCAGTTGTCGTAAAGCCACATGGTTGCCATGGGCTGGAAGCACATGACCGTACCGAGAAGGGCACCAACCAGAGAAACCAGACCGCCGAAGACAGGGATACCACTGGCAATGACATAGGCGATGATGGCGGTGGCACCAGTGCAGCCGAGCCAGGTAGACCAGTGAATAGCAGAGTTGGAGGTAAGGTGCTTGGTTCCTCGGAGAAGGCGGATGAAGACATACTTGGCAGCCAGCTATATGATGCGTCAGTATTCGTTTCACTATTTTTGAAATTTGCAAGAGCAACTTACATGAAGGGTAAGCATCTCACTAGCCAACAGTCCAGGCAGAGCCAGGCCATAGCAGACCTTCTTCAGGAGCTTGCCGGCAGTACCCAGAGCAGGCGAGGCGACAAAGGATCCAGCGTAGTAGTAGACAATGACACCGATGACAATGTAGACAACAGTGACAAGACCCTGGCAAAGGAGAAGAGCTCGGGTGTAGTACTGGGGGTCACGCATCTCAGATGCAATGGAGAAGAAGGCCGGGGTGGCGGCGTAGGCGAAGACCAGGGTGGCGATGGCGGTGACGGCATCGGTGAAAGATGGGGTTCCGGTGATCTTGTAGTCGGATGCCCAGGGACCGGTCTGGGGCGCATCGGCAGGGCGGTCCTGGACAGCGACGGCGATGGTGACAGTGAAGACTGCGAAATATGTTAGTATAGTTTTTTCGTCGTTCATTGCGAAGGGGAAAGCGTACTGGCAGAGACAATGCAGCCAACACCGATCCAGGCGAGCCAGGTGATTCGGCCGAGTGTGCGAATGCTGGAAAGGAAGAAACCAATGACCAGTGCAACAGCAACGAAAACGGCAGTGCAGGTGGCATGGGATGAAAGAGCGTTGAAGGAGATGGAAACACTGAGCATGGCTGAACCGGCAACGAAAACCCAGTCTAATTGCACATGTTAGCAAAATCAATCATCAGGGAGCTCTCCAGAGCTACACTTACAGAGGTAGAAGAAAACACCGAACACATCACGTCCCCAGCGGCCAAACATCTTGTGGCCGGCATCGTCGATACCGTAGACCTCGGGGTGGTTGAGCTTGAAGCAACCGACAACGTAGCCACCCCAGGTGGTGATGGTGGCGATGGTCAGGAGGAGGATGACACCGGGAACTAGACCCAGAGCATCGAAGGCCTTGGGAATAGACAACACACCAAGACCGATCTGGGTCTTCATCATGAGGGCAGAGGTTCCCAGCCAGCCGACCTAGGAATGTTAGGGTTCGCCAAGCAGGACACTTTCGGGACACGGTTGCTCACATCACGGTAGTTGGGGCCATCCTCAGTAATGGCACCGAAGACGGCATCCTGGGTCTCGCCAACCTCGGGCTGGCGCTCCTCGGAGTCGCTGGTGTTGTAGGCGTCCTTCTTTTCCATTTTGAATTATCACGAGAGAGAGTACGAAGTGAATGGGAGGAAATAATGCAATGCCTTCATAATCCGGGCTGGGCACTCGAGGCCTTTTAGACCCGACGAAAGGTCGCCCATCAGTGGGCCTCATCTCTAGAGGCTCGTTCCACGTTGAGAGAGTTGGAGACGCACAGGGTCTCTCTGCCAACATGGCCCAGGACAGGATGGCCCGGGATGCCCCGTTGGGCAACATGGTACAGGGCTCGTCGACAGGCCGAATAGGGGCTCCAGCTGTCGGACCCAGGGTCCATGCGGGGAGAGAGCGGAGAAGACCCATGGCGACCCATGGAGACCCATCGGGCCTGATGTGGTATGACGCGTAGGGGCGACGCTGGACGTGCTACGGGCCTGAGGGAATTAAAATTAGGTTGTCGAGGGCGTGAGGCGGTTCGGCGGTAGCGGCATAGAGTTTTTCTAGAAGCCCAATACGAAGGAATCGACTAACGAATGGGGACATGGGAAGCGTGAAACGACATCCCCAGCTCTGGCAACTTGGCTATTGCCCGATGCAGCAGGTAACCTCACCCGCAGTGGATGCACTGCATCGCCCTCGCTCCGCGGTGGATCGCCAGCTCGTCACTTCGCCTGGAGTCTTACCTAACAGTTACGTATTGTCTGGCCCTCGACCGCACTCTCGGACGGGCTCTGCTCGATTTCAATGGCCACAATGCAGCCGTGACATGGACAGGACCGGACCACCGGATGGGGAAAACCTCCGCAAGAGCTGGAGAAGCCTGCGCAGGAGCTGGAGAAAGACCTGGGGAAGGCCGGGAAGGAGGAGGCCACCAGAATTTTAGCTAGTGGAGATGCTCTGCTGGAAACTTAGGTTCGCGATGCGGGCGAGGTTGAGTGACGCCGACCGACACGAGCCGCGTCCAGCTTCGTCTGCCTCTCCAACAGCGACCCCAACACGCGGCTCATGTCGGCTTTGGCGCCCAGTTTGATCGTCCCAGAGAAGACGACCACGGCCGTGAACCCTGGACCGTCGCGGCGTCGCCAGTTATCAGCCCTCTTCTTATCGCGCCGTCCCCACCCGGCTATGCACAATCCGCAGGGCCGTCCAGGCTCCTCCTCCCCAGACCAGGGGTATACGCGATGCACGTAACTCCAGGAAGCTGACGGCGCGCGAGCGAGGGACGCACACACACACACAACACACACACCCCATCATCGCCCGACCGTTTGGCGATTCAATCACCCGGTTTTGGAGGGGAGGGAATTAACTTCCTGGCGGGCAAATGATCGTCAGGTGATGAGGAACTCTCGCCAGCAAAACGCGTGGGGCGGCGAGATTAATCCCATGGTGGCAAAGCCGACCTGGGGCGATTTACACTGGCACGGATCACATCCTGTTGTCGCCCGCGGGAAACTCCCAACGCACACAAGAGCAAAGCCGGTATTCTCCACCCAGGCACCGGACAACATCGCCGCCTGATTGGACGGGGCGTGTTTAGCCAGCGGACACTACCTTGTTTTGGGTTGACACATCGCGCTGACTGCGAGGGCAGCAAGGCGTAATTAACACGCTCTCTCCCTCTCTCTGTCTCCCTCACTTCGCGGGGAAGCGCTCCTCCTTCTCTTTTCAGGGATTGCTGTCATCTCCACCCGGGGGATTTTTGAAGATCGATGATGGCCTCATGTCGTGAGACCGCGCGTGGAAAGAACGGCTTTGAACCGAGGGAACTTTGATGTTGTGGAACTTTGATGCGATGGATGACGACAACGGGGTGGGCCTTGGGTGAGGCTTGTAGCGGCTCAAACCCCATTGCCTATGGGGCCGGCCATCTTAGACTGATGTGGGATTGTAACAGCCAAAATGTCAGACAGGAAAGGAAACACTGGATCTACAGCGAGTTTCAGCCCGTACGCAGCAAGTTGGCAGACAAACAAACATCCACGGGCTGGCCGAGTAAACGGGTTTGCAATTTGCACATTGGCCAATCATTACGAATCGAGTTATCTCTCCATCAACTGTATTCAGCACTCATCAATTGCTGATCATTACAGTCCCAATGTTATTCAACCCCATATTGACCTTGGGAATGGCAGTCTGGCGCCCGCGATGCGATAAGGCAACGGGGCACCCGTCCATCCGTCACCCACTTTCAAAGGGACGCGCGGGTCGAGTTCCTGGCTCCCGCGGGCTCTGGGGGAGCCGTCACGGTACCCGGAAACCCCGGGATCGTGAAGAATGGCTCCATCCATCCCATCGACGAGCTAGCCATATCGGACAACTGTAAGCTAAGGTATTTTGATGGATGGGGTAAAGATGGGGGATTCCCATTCAGGTGAGCCTCGTAAAGGCACCGGATAACTGATGAGTTATCTTGGCGAAAAAAAAACTTGGGAGGTCTAGGTCTACTGCGGTGAGGAGGGCCCCGCATAGCATGGCCGGTGCACCCATAGCAGCCAGGTAGGCTTTATACAAGGTTGATGTTGATGAACCCTGCTCTGGTGAAGTCAGTGGTGAGGCTCTACTGGCCCCAGCAGCCGCCGCGTAGTAAGCTGCCCAGTGTGGCGTCCATGATTGGGTGTTCCTGCTGGTGACCCGGTCCACACCGAGCGAGTCGACCCGCATGCTCGCCGTATAGAGTAAACATCAACGGTGGTCTTATTGTTGTGGATGCCAGCTGGGATTCCCCATGATTTATTTTCATTATGTAATTTTATCCATCGTCCATGTCTCCGTCCGCTACGTAGGCCCGTCTAGCATGTGCTTTATCTTGCTCCCGGGGCCACCGAGGCCATTAATTAACTGGAGGCACCTGCGCGCATCGCACCCGTCGCCGTCGCTGGTTGGCTGCGAGCCCTCCCAACGCTATCGGCCCGGGAATGGTGTCGGTCGTGGTCTCGAATGGCCTCGCCCCACTATTCATTCTCTTGCATGTTCCATTGCTTCCACTCAATGCGCCAAAGCCGGCTCTTTCCTCTTGGCCTGCTTGGGCCCCATGCCTTGAAACACCGCACTCCGGGCCCCAAGGGGCTCAGCCTCCCTGGGGACCGTCGGCTCCGCTCGTCTCTTAATCCAACATCTATCTTGTAGTCATTCCCTTTACATATATGTATTCCTCTCGCGATTTTGTTATTCCGCGATTCAGGATGCCGGAGCCCCCCTGTCCCCTATGCTGGCTGCGCTCTTCACCAGCGCCCGTTGTCTGTATATCCGCAATCTAACTTGACTTTTTGACCAAATTAAATCGTTTGGGGGGGCCTGGCCTAGATTTAAGGTTGAAGGGCGTTTACGAAAAAGAGCTAGCCCAGGCTATCGGCCGTCACACGACCACGACTATCAGAATCTAGATTTAAACTCCGATGTGCCTGACCTTAGGCTGAATGGGTTCCTTTATCTATCGCATCCTTCACGGCGATCCCAGGATGACGTACCCGGCTATCGTTTTGGGGGCGGGCCACACAACAACCGACAATCGATGCCAAAAATAAACGGCCAGCAATTCACCGGAATTATCGTTTAGGGGTCACACGAGCAGCGACTTGGATCATCACCGTTTTAGTCTGAGGCGTTCATCGGGTTGACCGAATGCTGCGAAGATCAACAAAGGGGGGACGGCGACAATCAAAATGCTTATCATTGGCACATGGTTCAGGTATACCGACAATCCGAAACAGCCATCATGGTCAATTACGGTGAGCCCGGCAAAGCTCCATCTGGATGGCTCGACGTTGGAAATATTGAGAGGCGCGACAATCCGGATAATAGGGGCTTTATACTGGGCATGAATTGTCCGTCGTGAGCCGAGGGATGATTTCAACCGAGCTTTCGGGACGTCATTTGGCAGTCGACCGCGAAACTTTTCAACTCCATCACCCGAATCGGCATCAAAGCGAGCTTCCATCATGATCACGATGCGGAAGTCGCACATTCCAGTACTACACTGAGCGAGCACACCGGAAGTTTTGGCGGTAATCACGACAGCCACTGGCTCTTTGGGGTGTTTGTTGATGCCATCTGTCTAGAATCACCCCTGAACCATGCTTGCAGTTGATTTTAACCGTTAGCAGAACGCAATTAGATTGCAATTAAGGTACAGCTAGACCGTAGAGGGCACTGACAACCAGACCTCGTAACAGTTGCTAGGGGGGCCGTTGCAAATCGCTTGTCCCGTGACCTATAAATGGAACGGAGAACTGCTCAGAAGCAACACTTGGATATCTGATATGGCGTAGGCGCAGATCCAATGCGAAGGAGGTGATATAATTCCAATTGTAATGATACGTAGAATCGAATGCGTCCCCATTGATACGCCGAGGTAATTTAGATTGAAATGTGCAAAGCGAGTTCCTAGCGATGCTTGAAAGAGTGGATGAAATATCTGAATGGAGTAGTCCTGTGGTGCATAATCTAATGTAGCTTTGAGTGTTGAGTGTAAATTAAGGTGAAATTATTGGTATTCAAAAGTAATTCTTGAACGCAGTAGTCATGTGCAGTGAACGGGTGTCATGAAGGGTTGTTATGGAGTAAGTACCAAGATGTACGAAGCAGTGGATAATGTTGGGTTTTACATAAGGCATCAGCAAAAGTTTAAAGAGCCAAGTAAATAATAAGGCATCATAGAAGATAATTATCCCGCAATGGATATTAATACTCTAGTTCTGATCCAGCTAAAGTTGCTCACCGTGGGGAGATAATTCATACGACCTACCCGGTACCTTGTTGGCGATGAGGTAAGTGATAGCTACTTATATTTGAATAAGCCACTCCCCTGCATCGAAATCCGATGCTACAGTGGTTGATCACAACCACCCATCTTCCGTAGTATAGTGGTCAGTATGCAAGCTTGTCATTTCACCAAATGCGCTTGAGACCCGGGTTCAATTCCCGGCGGGAGAGATTCCAGCCCCAGATGGTTACATCTGGATTTCACTTTTTGAACTTTCATTTTTGTTCTCGCGTCTCTTTTTATTTTTATTTGCCATGTTGGTTCGTAAGAAAAACCTGGGTTTGAGTTGCGTTTTTCAGCTAGCTCACAGGAAGCTCTGCAGAAGCGCTAAAGCTTACATCGCGCATGCGACTCTAACTTTTCTGCAATGAGGCAAAAAACATACGTATCAACCAACCAGGAGAAATGATTCACCTGAAAAGTTACATCTGTGCAGCATTCAGCCATTTTATTTAAATGAAGTATTATGTGTGCTTGTTAAATCACTAGTAGGTTTCCCGAATGACATGTCTTCGTGTGCCATGTTCTCTCACAGCTACGTACATAGGAAAAGTGACTGCGTGATGAAACTCTGACGTCGTTTCACCTACTTTGTCTCAATTTCTTTCCCATTGGACACTTAGATTTCCAGGAAGCTTGCGATCTAATAAAATTTACTAGAAAGTCAATCATCATCGCCAAGTTCATCCTAAAAGCACTGACGTCCACATAGTCGGTAAAGTTTCTTGTGTGGCACAAGCCCGAAAAATGCCATGGCTTGTCTTGGCGATTTCGATGCATCTGCCAAGCTTGGATTGGAGATAGGGTTTGGAAGGGCGTTCCGGATAAACATGGGGGCGTTGTTCTCTTCTTATCACTGTTCTTGCAAATTCTCTGTGACGAACGGCAACATTTTTAACAGCTGCCTTGATCATTTCTTGCCCAAGTGTCATTTGATACTGGATAAAACCAATGTTGCATACCAAATAGACACTACATAGAAACACGATATTTAATCAGAAAGAATTCGCTAATATTGAAGTTAGTTTCAATGGGGCGAGACCACAAATGCATAGTTGCGATGGTTTGATTTGTACCACTCGTGCGACTACTTGCTCTGAAGGAAAAGACTCCGACAAGATGGCGTAACAGTTTCTTCGTAAACTTGATATTCTCTTGTGAATGGTAAAGGTTTTGTTGGACAGATGCTTCGCTGCCTTGGCGAGGCATTATCGCGGAAGTATTTTTCGACCTGTGGCTCAGAGGCATATATACTCCAGGGGCAAAGGGAAAGCCATTTTGGAGACTGCATGGTATTGTGATAATTGTAAAGTTGTTTCTTTCTTTGAGGAAAGAAGCGACTCGACCTGGCCGCTCCCCCAAGGAGCAGATCATGACAAGTTTTCCAAATCTTTGGTACGAATGCCCTCGTCCCAAACAATCAACTGCAGCAGCCTAAAGATGATGCAGGATAAAACTTGGATAGAAATCTGGCTCAATAAAACTACGACCCTTATCGTCAGAATTTTTGAATTCCTTCATCGTGCACAACACAATTCATCAATATTGTATCCATCATCGCACAACAAGAAATGTCTACGTACACCCACCTCGTCATCCACGAAGGCGACACGCCTGGAGGCTGCATGATATAATTTAATTCCATGGCCAAATTCAAAATAAATGCAATGATGGAAGTTAACGCATATGTGTATAAGGCCTCGCATATGCATAAGGATGCAAAGTTGCAAAGTTGCATAGGACCGATACTCCATGCAAGAGGGTTTTATGTCGAATGGTCAAGCATATTACACAATTTCTTGTAGTAAAATTCACTATTGCATGTTAAATATTTTGCAATAAAGGATGGAATGTGTGTCATTTCATAATAATTGTATTTCGGGGTAGAAAATGTTGGTGTTATCCATTGACCGTCATGCTCCTCCACACTATGAAGTTGTATGCTGTTCCCTTTTACAACACTAATGAATAAATCGCTGGCTAGGTGATACCGACTGCTTCATTAGTTAACTACTGCATCCTAAGTCATAAATGATTGTCTTATCCATTGTTTCAATCAGTGCTTTGCATTGATCTTTACCATTGTCAGTCTTCATATATGAAAACTAGATACTCATGAAGAATAGAAACACTGGCTGAATTACACATACCAGAAACAGTCTTTCTTTTTTATGTATTGGAGATGCTAGTTTTAATCCTACATCTTCAATTGCCACAACCTTCATTGCTTGTCACAACTCACTTTGCCCGTTGCATCATGAAATGTCACCCTTCCAACCCACCAAAACACTGGCCCCTTGTTCCCGACTCGCCGGTCTATTTAGCCTAGCCATATGCTTCTATACAGCCATGACCTGACATGCGTAATACCTTCAAATGAATCATGTTTAAGCCAATCAAACAATGGGGCTCACTAGGCGTTGGGGTATGCCACTGCTGCCTGCTCCATGAATACCCCTCACACCGCTTCTCACCGACTTGATCAGACTTTTTGGTCCAATTTCGTTTGACCAGCCGAGTATTTGATCATATCTTTTTTTAGTGCCATCCTGACACTGGATCTCCTTTCGCTGTAAACTTAATTAAATCTTCCAGAAAATTTCCGTCCCTCCACCCCTTCATTTCGTCTAATCCACTTGTGACTATTCTAATCCACAAAAGACAAAATCTTGAGAAAAAAGAACATGTCCATTGCTTCGTGCTGTCTCACGGGATTCGAATGGGGCGGAACCCCAACTGGCAGGGTTGACCGGGTCGCTGACATGGACGTCTACGTCGCCGGTGACAACCCGGCGTGCGGCATCCTCATCGTCCACGACCTCCTCGGCTGGACGTACCCCAACGCTCGCCTCCTGGCGGACCACTACGCGCGCGAGGTCAACGCAACCGTCTACGTGCCCGACTTCTTCGCCGGCGAGGTCCTCCCCGCGCACCTGGTCGACGGCGAGCGGTGGGCGGAGCTCGACCTCGCGGGCTTCATGGCTCGCAACTCGCGCGAAAACCGTGAGCCGCACGTCTTCGCAGTCGCCCGGGCGCTGCGCCAGCGCCACGGAAGGCTCGGGGCCGTCGGCTTCTGCTACGGCGGGTGGGCCGCGTTCCGCCTCGGGGCCGCCGAGCACCGGCCGCCGCTCGTCGACTGCATCTCCGTGGGCCACCCGTCGCTGCTCACAGAGGCCGACATTGACGCCGCGGGCGTGCCCGTGCAGGTGCTCGCGCCCGAGCTGGACCCCGTGTACACGGCGGAGCTCAAGCGGCACACGTTTGAGGCGCTGCAGTCGTCGGGCCTGGCGTTTGACTACCAGCACTTCCCCGGCGTGCACCACGCGTGCCTGGTGAGGGGCGACGAGACCAAGGACGGTGAGAGGGCGGCCATGGTGAGGGGCAAGAAGGCCGTGGTGGGTTGGATGAAGCACTTTTTGCTCGGCGAGTAATAAGCGAAAACTGACTGGTTTCTTGTTTATTTTTTACTTGGTGAGACTTCCTACGGTTGTGAATGTGAGAGTGAATTGTGACGATGACGGCCTGTATTTGTCTCGGAGCATAATTATCCAGTTACGTGTCCGTGTTCACCGATTTCTTAGTCTCGCCGTTTCATTCCGCCCATTGTAATTACGGAGACTATATTACGTATTCCCAGTCCTCTCGCTAAAGCCTGCGGGAGTGGATCGTCGGACACAAGCGGAGTTCGACTCCATCCTCGAGATCCGTCCAAGATTGACAATCTTGGCATCAATATCCGGCCCGTAGCGCAGTGGATGTGCAAGGCAAGCTTACTCCCAGTTCCCACCTCCGCACCCGTGTCGGGTCGATCTCGCCTTGTTTACGGGCCTTGCTTACATCTGACGGGGGATAAACGAGAACCAATTCACAGACACACAATTTATTTATGAGGTACACACAGTTACTTTGAACAACAAGGAAAATGGCGTCGTTGAAGAACCTAGCCAAGAGGTCTAACTCATCCGTATGTACATTTGTTACGCCAACCAACCGTGACGCCATTCAAAACCAGCCCTTTGCCACCCAATCACCCTGTAGCCTAGCCTCCTTTCTGAACAGCCTTCCATTATCCTAGGGCTTCGCACCAACCTGGTAGGGGATTATATGCCCCGATTCTCAATAAAAAGAGCAGAAGAAGAAGTAATAAGCAATCGAAACATGATAGGAAAAAGGAGTATGAACTTCCAGAACGCAATTTTGTCGGCAAAAATACAGTGATCTCGGCTTCGGGCCCAAACAAAAAATATAGATCAGAAAATAAAGCGACCACGATGCGGTTGAAAGCAGACCAAAAAAAAAAAAAAAAAAAAAAAAAGACACGGGAGGCCAAATTGGCCAACCGGGGGCGAGTAATGCGTCCGTTAATACGCCAGTGGTCGTGGTAGGACGTTCGCTGTGATATCCACACAATTGTCATTTGCTAGATGCCCAGCATCATCGTGAAAAAAGCTGCGTGAATCAAATCCATCGTTGCAACGGACGAGCCGTTTCATCTTGGTCCATCAGTCGTGTCAGAAGCAGTTGAGGAATTCCTCAGTTCAATAGACGTCGTCATCGGTCCACTCGCTCCCAGAAATAATGCGGTTGCCATCTTCGTCAATCATGACCGGTCCACCGTATGGAGGAATTCCCCGGATGCGCTTAGACTGGCTGCTCGTAGGACGGTGTCCTTCGGGAGTGAATCGTTTGCCTCGCGCAGCGCGCAGCTTGGCGTAGTAGGCGTCTGAAGCGTCGGGTTCCGGCTCGCTGTTATCGTCGTACGTTTCCCAGTTCTCAGACCCTGAAACGTTGGTCGAGGACTGTGAAGCGCCAGAGAGCTGTCTTGGAGGCTGTGGAGGCTGACGGAAACCGCCATGCGAGCGAATGGTGGCGTAACGGTCATCGTAGTCCTCGCTGTAGCTGTTCTGGGAGCGGTGTGACATGTTGGAGTTTGAGTTGGAGCGAGCGGTTCGCGGCCTGTCATCGTAGACATCTTCGGGTTCAACGTGACGCACGATGCTGGAGGCGAGGCCGGCGGACTTGTAGGGGTTGGCTGGGGGCTCAAATTCGGCCATTCGGACGAGTTCCCTCATCTTGGGAGGAGGAGCGCGCATCAATGGGGGACCTTGACGAAGGGGTTCAGCTCGCGATTCCGGACGGGGACGCTCGGGCGAGTTGTTGCCGTGCTTCAAGTTGGACAGAGGAGCACGAGCGGGAATTCGGGACGGGCTGCGAAGTGGACTGCTTGCGACGTTGGCAGCAGCCTGGGTAGCTTGTCGCTTGGTCAAGGTACCGCCGGCCGTGGGTGTCTTGGTCATGGAGCGAGGAGGAACAGATTTGGCAGCAACAGGCTTGCTGGGGGCAGACTTGGGAGCCTTGGTCTGGGGAGGAGGCCCAGCTGGAGTCTTGGAGCGAGTTGGGGGCGCATTCCTCCTGCCGCCCTCAGAAGCTTCCACATCATCGAGGTATCTCTCACCAAAGACAAGGAATGGTCGGCCGTACTCGTCCTCCCACTTGGAAAGCACCTTGCGCAGCTCGGCCGTGACCTTGGGTAGCTCCTTGGCGATGCGCTTGCGCATCTTCTCCTCGCGCAAAAGCTTACCAGGATCTCGCTTCTCTCCCTTCTGACCGCGGGCCATCAATCGCGAGGCATCTTGGCTAGAAGCATTCAGCTCGTCGCGCTCGGAAATCAAGCTCTTGTGTCTGTCAATAAGGGTCAAGGTGGGAGCTCGCTGCTCCTTGAGAGCCTCGAGGCGCACGACTTCGCGCTCATGAGCCTCCAAGAGCGCATCACTGTAGACGTCGGAAAAGGCGGGAGTGAACTCGAGCATCTCGTCCTCGGAGAAGTACAGCGAGTCCCAGAGCTCCTGGAGCTTGATGCGGGTGTCTTCGACAAACAGGTGGAGGTTCTGTCGCTTAAGCTCATTCAGGCGCGCAAGTTCGTCCTCAAACTCGTTGATTTGGCGAATTCCGCAACCGCGGTTCTGGTTGAGGAATGGCTTAGTCTCAGCCTCATCGACGCCGAGCTTGATCCACAGAGCCTCAACGGCGGCGCGAAGGTCTCGTAGGCGCTTCTCGCGGTTCTTCTTTTCCTCAGATAGCCTGTCGCGCTTGCCTCGGAGTCTGTTGAGGTCCTCCTCGTGAAGACCAAGCTGCTCAGGGGCATCCCTGTAGTACTTGACAATGGCGCCATCCTGCTGGGCTTGGGGAATTCCTAGCTCGGCCCAGAGTCCGATGATCTGGTCGGCGAGGGTCTGCACGGTGTTGATGCGACGTGAGTACTCCTCGTACACGCGGGTGAACTCGGCGTCTAGCTTGTCGACGTAGGTTGGCGACAGGTCGAAGCTGGGGGGGATCGACTGGTTGGGGCCTGTGGGAGGG
>NAGG01000929.1:0-15405 GCA_003031705.1 Calonectria naviculata | reverse complement strand
GCCCTACCCTCCCCTCCCGTTGTTGATCATTCTCTACTATGCGGGGGATTGGGATAAAAAATACATTCGTTTCATAGCTTGGCTTTGGAAATGCATAATCGCTTGCCTGGGTGAATCGTAATTCATAACACTCTTTTTCAGCTCCGCCCCAACTTGGCCCGGGGGGAATGCAAGAGACCAAGTTATCCTAGCTCTAGGGCGGGACTGGCCGGGCCGAATTGAAGTAAAGAGTGAGTCAAAGCTGAGACACGGATCGTATATGCACATCTTTTACTAAAAGAGGACTTTGATAATTTCCTTTTCGCATCCGCTCTTTTAGCGTCTTATTCAGACCCTTTCTGGAAATACCCGACATCCAAAACCACTATCAATGACTATATAAGTTATCCATCCGGGTTCTTGAGTTGCATTGAAGCAGCATCGAAGTTCCCAGTCAACCTTGTCACGCCTAGACCCTAACCTTATTCCTTGAGCAAGATTCCAAGATGCATTTCCACAGCCTATTAACGGCTCTCATATTCACGGCCTCGTCCGTGGCCCACTCGTGGCACGATGTACCCACACGGAACAGCAGCATCGTTCAAAAGCACTCCAGCGACAGGGCGGCCATGATTGCACATGAAAAGACGGAACGACAAGGTTGGACCTCAGCACACCATTTGTAAGTGATGGCTAACGTTTTTTAGATTACAAGTTCAGAAAAGGCCTTTCTCCTGTTGCCAGGAAAGCAGAAAAGATTGTGGAAAAGATCCGACAGGATGAGATCGACCACTTCTGGCGCGTTGCCTCGACTCCAGGCAACGAAGAAGATGAGAGATTCGCGGGAGAGATGTTCCCTCTAGCTCGCGAGTACATTCCACAAACTAAGCTGTGGAAGATTGTCAAGCATATGCCCAAAGGTGCCCTTCTTCATGCTCATCTCACAGCGATGCTGCCTTACGATGTACTGTTGGACACCATCATGAACACTGAGGGCATGGTGTTCAGTGCCAGCCAGAACCTGGCCTCTGAGGGTTCTCAAGAAAACGCAACTATTGCTTTTGCTCACCGCAACAGCATTGCCCAGGGCGGGCCCTCAATTGGCTCAGAATCATACGTTCCTAACACACAAGTATCAGTCAAGAGCGCCGCCGAGGGCTTTCCAGGAGGACCAATTGCGTTCCGCAAATACGTCAAGTCGAAGCTGGTAGTTCTTCCTGAAGAGTCCATCCGCCATGAGCTCGGCGTTGACCAGATTTGGCGCCGTTTTCAGGGCCTCTTCGACCCAGCCAAAACCATGCTCACCTATGAGCCAGTTGTCCGTAAATTCTACCAGCGCTTGTTTGAGCAGCTTGTTGACGACGGCATCAACTGGGTTGAAATCCGTGCTGGCGGTTCAAGCGGCAACTTGGTCCTCGAAGGGGAGGAGAAAGCCGATCCTAACGACTTGGATGTTTGGTGGGATGTTATGGAAGATGAGGTCGCCAAATTCCAAAAGACTGACAAGGGCAAGAAGCTGTGGGGAGTTCGTGTTATTTGGTCTGACTACCGTGGCAATAATCAGGAGAAGATTCTTAAGAGTAAGTCGTTGGAGCATTCGACGTGCAAACACGGAAACTGACGTTGCCAAAAGGTATGAAGATTGCCTTGGACCAAAAGGCCAAGTACCCTGAATTATTCAGTGGCTACGATGTTGTCGCACAGGAGGACCTTGGTCGCACTCTGTTGGACATGTCACCCGAGCTGCTCTGGTTCCAAGAACAAGCCGAAGATATGAACCTCACCGTGCCCTTCTTCTTCCACGCCGGAGAAACCCTTGGCGATGGAAACTCCACTGACCTAAACTTGTTCGACGCTCTTCTGTTTAACACGAGAAGAATCGGTCATGGCTTTTCATTGTACAAGCATCCCCAGCTTATACATGACGTGATTGAGAGCCAAGTTATGGTCGAGGTTTGCCCAATCTCCAATGAGGTTCTTCGATTGGCAACAGATATTCTCCACCATCCGCTACCTGCCATTATTGCGCACGGCATTCCGACTGCTATTAGCAATGATGACCCTTCAATGCTAGGCCAAGATGCTGCAGGCTTGAGCTACGACTTTTACCAGGTCATCCAGGCCTTTGACAACATGGGCCTTGGCGGATTGGTAAGTTTCATTTCTCCCGTCTTCACATTGCTACATCATTCTAACGTATTCACAATAGGGCGCTCTGGCACAAAACAGCCTTCGCTGGTCCAACTTTGAGGACCAATCTGACAAGGACTGGCGAAAAGACATTGACCTTGGAGAGAAGGGTCATGGCATCAAGGCCAAGAGAATCCAGCAGTGGAACAAGCAGTGGGAAGAGTACTGCCAATGGATTGTTGACGAGTTTGGGTCCTATTAAAAGGTGGCAAGGGGATAATATTCGTTCACATATAATATTTAATTGATGCATTTAATGACTTTTGATGAATCTTTAATTCTTGTTCACAATTCAATACCTCGTGTGAGATGATCCCGAGATCGTGTTATTGCTCGGTCCTTCTTTCATATTGTGTCCCGAGACCAGTCCATAATGATGGGCATTGGAGGCTACGAAATACCTTGTTGAGAAGCACCAAAATATAGCCTGAATGAGCGCTAGTAATGTTCCACGAATTGGGTGCTTTCCTGAATCGCAACACCTTAAACCCAAACGGAATCTGAATTCCCTTCAATAGGCTCGCCTACTAGACCCCGGCCATGGTACACCCCGCAATCCCCACAGCTTGGGGATGAGAAACAATTATCCACTGTTGACGTCAAAACAAGTAGTTCGGATGTGTAAATCCCGAACTTCGGGTTGAATGGAACCGCGTGGATCGCAGCACACGGGCGGTAAATTGATATTGTGTGCCTAAAATTATAAATTCTCGTCAAATTGGTACTGAATCAGTTTCGTCCAGTCGCAGGGCATCAAAAGTCCCCTTTGCACTTCTTAGTCCGATTGCGCTCACAGGAGCAACATTAGAAGCATGTTGATGTTTCCAAAAAGCTCTCTGGTAATATTCGCCGGGCTTCTCAGCCATTGTTTGGCAGACCTGAGCACCGGGGAGAACAGCACTCATTTTACAATCGCAAATGATCGACTTGCAGTAGCTGTGGCTAAATCAGGCGGCCAAATTGTTGACTTAGTCTTAGATGGCCAGGATTTGCTTGGGCCTGTTAGTGGTAATAGAGGTAAAGGTCCCTACCTGGACTGTTCCTGTGTTCCTTCGGGGTTTTGGACCCCTGGTGGCACCGCCAAGTATAAATTCATCAATGGGACGGATTCTACTGGGACGGAATATGGCGGTATTGTCATGTCCGACACGTACCCGGCAACCAATCAGACATTGTCACAATACCTCTTCCTTCGTGATGGAGAAACCGGACTGCACGCCTTCTCCCGTCTCACTTACTTCAATGCAACCACGCCTTTTCTCCGCAGCCTCGGTGAGCTACGCACTCTCTGGAGGCCAAATTCAAACATATGGACAAACTTCTCTACAAGCGACGGAAACTACGGGCCACTTCCGCTGTCAAGCACCCAGGGTTTAACGGTGCAAGATGCGACTACTTATTTGGGCGACACCAAAGCCGATCCGTTTGTGCAGGAGTATTCTGATTATTTCACCAAGTACACCCTCGCCGAGTCTTGGCGCAATCATGATGTTCATGGCATGTTCAGCGATGGCTCACAAACCGCCGATGGGAGCACTTTTGGCGCTTGGCTTGTTCACAATACCCGCGAGACATATTATGGCGGCCCTATCCATTCCGACCTGGTAGTTGACGGAATTGTCTACAACTACATGGTTTCAGGTCACTACGGCGCTCCAATGCCCAACATCACTCACGGGTTTGATCGCACATGGGGCCCTCAGTTCTACTACTTCAACAAAGGGAAGCCTGAGACTACATTGGCGGAGCTGAGATCCGATGCCGCCAAATACGCTGACCCGCGTTGGAATGCAGACTTTTATGACAGCATTGCACCTCACATTCCTAACTATGTTCCAACATCGGGCCGCACCACTTTTGAAGGGAGCGTGAAGCTTCCAAAGGGCGCGAAAAAGCCGATAATTGTGCTTTCAGAAAACAAGCAAGACTTCCAGCTCAATGTCTTTGAGACAAAATCTCTTCAGTATTGGGCTGAGATCGGCAGCTCGGGAAAGTTCAGTATCCCACGGGTCGTGGAAGGGACCTACAGAGTAACAGTTTACGCTGATGAAGTATTCGGCTGGTTCATCAAAGACGATGTTAAAATCTCGCGATCCAAGAACAATGCGCAGCTAGTTTGGAACGAGGACAGCTCAGGCCAGGAGATCTGGCGCATCGGAGTTCCGGACAAATCGGCCGGCGAGTACCGGCATGGGTACGCGCCTGATACTTCAAAGCCATTAGAACCGGAGCAGTACAGAATTTACTGGGGAAAGTACGATTACGCTGAGGAGTTCCCAAAGGGAGTCAACTTTGAGGTGGGAAAGAGCAAAGAATCTGAAGATCTCAATTATATCCATTGGTCATTCTTTCCGTCGCAGGGCAATCATCTTCGGTCCGAGCCGTATTATGAGAACACGAATAATTGGACAATCACTTTTGACCTAACCAAGCGGCAATTGAGCAATGCCAAGACAGCCACATTCACGGTCCAGATAGCCGGTACCAAGACTGCCAATGGCAATTCTAAATGGACATATTTGGACGACCAATACAGCAACTTACCCTGGACTGTCAACGTCAATGGAAAATATGAATCGACATGGCTGATTCCTTACTGGCGAAGTGGGTCTTGTGGCGTCAGAAGTGGTGTTTCCTGCCAGAACATTGAGAACAAATTTGTGTTTGCCTCTTCGAACTTGCGCCAGGGAAAGAATGAGTTCATCTTGAGTCTCCCATACAATGCTTCAAGCGTGGAAACGGCGTTATTGCCTGACTCATTGTATGTGCAGTACGATGCTTTGCGCTTGGAACTAAAATAGTGCGCGGCCACTTTCTTATTCACCTTGTGTATGCACAAGTTCTATTCTACCTCAATGAATTAATACACTACATTATGATATATTACAAGACCGTTCACTAGTGACGTAAACTTCCATTCATCGCCCTCTCATTATTTTTCTTTCTTCTTTTCGTTTCTTTTTCTGCGGCATCTTGATGGAAAAGTGGCCCACAGGCGCTATGATCCTCAGTCTAGCCACAAAGAGAAAAAAGTTTCCGGTCTCAGTTCCACTTTGTGGCACTATAACACACTATAACAGGAACATTTTAGCTAAATGAGGCATGGCTTTCCAGCTGAACTCCTCCAGGACCTGATCATGACTCCTTTTCCATGGATCGAGTTCGGTATCGCGGCGCCAGTTGAATTGACCGGCTGCCTCTCGCATTATCAAGGAAAATTTGACCCTTGCTGTCGAAATCCTTCACTACTAATAGAATTGAACTCAGGTACGTATAAAAGCAGTCATTAGGAGCAATCTCTTTTGCGTCTACAATCCTTTTCTTCAAGAGTCCAAGACAAACCACGTTTCCTATCACTTTGACTTGTTCCCATTTTCCACCATGCTGAATGAAGGCCAGTTTCAAAGGTTTGCCAGTAAGTCATCCATCACCGAAAAAGCCAAGCTGGTTCTGACTTATGAAAAACAAGGTCCAAACGAACGGCGAGTTATTGTTCGCGAGGACCTAGACTTATACTACGAGGTGGTTGTCGGCGCACTCTACGAGTTTCCCGAAAACACTCTCATCAATTCCCCCAGCACATTCTTCAACCCACTCAAGCAATGCGTCGAAGACATCTCTTTTTTAGGTGTCATTGTCAAAGATGCACACACCGAGAAACCGTACTTTGAGCGCGTTCCTGTCATCAACCTTGAGGAGCATATTTCCATTGTCGCCAAACCTTTCCCCAAGGATGAACTTGCCGAAATAGAATTTGAGCTGGGAAGAATGATGGACGAGCCGTTCAAGTCCGGTATACCGCCTTGGAGAATTGTAGTCTTGCCTTTGACACCAACTCGCTGCTTCATTGCATTTGGGTACTCTCACGCAATTGGAGATGGCATCACCGGGGTTATCTTCCATCGCAAATTTTTGCAAGCGTGCCAAAGTTCCTCAATGATGGAAAAATTAACAGAGGACATTGTTCAAACCCCAAATAGCCAATTACCTGGCCCACTGGATACTCCAGAGCGAATGCCTGTCTCTTGGTCATACCTGTTGGCCCCACTGATCAACCATTTGCTACCAAGGGCTCTGTCCAAGCTCTTGGGTTTTGAAGCTATGGTATCTGTAGCCGACAAAAATTGCTGGCTTGGTTCAATTATCACAAAAAATCACAGGAAACCTCGCACTAAGATCCGAGTAATAGAGATTGAGGCAAATGTCATGGAAAGGGTTTTAGCCACGGCGAGAAAGCACGATGCGAGACTCACTGCAACAATTCACCAGCTCATTGTACGAGCATTGAGCAAGGCAATCCAAGATCCCAAAATTACGAATTTCGCGGTACAAACACCCCTCAACATGCGAAATTCAATTGGCATGTCTAGTGACGAGGCTGGGAACAACATTTCAGGATCCTACTTGACGTATCCACGTGCCGATCCCTCCGTTACCTTCTCGGAGGAGAATTGGAAGACGGCCCGATCAGCGACGCGATTCTTGGCAGAGTCGGCGGCAAGGCTGCAGGACCAACCCATAGCGCTCCTTCGATACGCGAAGAGTATTCGTGGGTGGACACTCAGCAAGTTGGGACGCGAGCGAGACAGCTCATTTGAAGTCAGCAATGTCGGCTGCTTTAACCCTGGTCCCCAGAAAGTTGTCAGCGGTCGCCCTGAGACGCAAACTAAAGTTGAGAAGATGTTTTTTGCGCACCCAGGACATGAGACTGGTTCTGCTATGTACTTCAGCCTGGCGAGCGTCAAGGATTCGACCTTTGCGTGTGCGGTGACTTGGCAAGTTGGGGGGCTGGGTGTTCCTGAAAGCGAAGAGGATTCTTTTGTGGAAGAAATATGCAACAAAATTGCTTCAGATTTCAGGAGTTTGTAATGGATGAAGGTTGTCGACGTCGTTGGAAGTATTGCCAGTTTGTTGAATCAGCTTGAATAGACATTACCTATAGAAAGTTAGACACCTGTCATCTCATTGTCCTTCTGTATAGATAAATAAGACAGCAAATTTTAATTCAGGACGCATTTCTTTTGTTTCAATTCTCTACTTTTCACACAGAAACTATCAATCTTTCTTTTTCTTGGGGTGTACCTGGGACACTTAATGTTGTACGTTGGTTGCCTGTGAATCCTTCCGTGCCACCCTACACCAAAATGTCGCGCTAAGATTAAAGGAGATTAAAGGGGTGGATCTTCTCGGTAATTGACCAATGGCCAAGCGACGATAGGGTTACCCACTCCATGATTAGCTCGGATTTATGTTGAGCCTCCGCTGTATCCGAGTGGCCGGTGTCTCAACGCGCTGTGCATTGCGTAGGCTCAGGGGCGACAAACGGCAACTTGCAGAGTCCATCCAAACTGACTTTTAGGGTTGACGTGCTTCCTCAAGGAGACGACGTGGAGTGTGGCTTGATATATCATCCCCATGTCATTCCAGACTTCATTTGACGCCCCGGCCTCTCTCCCAAAGCCAAAATCTTCCCTGAGAGGTGCGTGTGGGCCGTGCCACAAGACGAAAGCAAAATGCATCTATGAGCCCGGAAACAGACAATGCTCAAGATGCCACGCGCTTGGAAGATCATGTTTTCCTAGAAAGAAGAAGCGAATGGGACGCCGTCCTGTGCAAGATCTTGTCCCAAGCGGATGCACCATTATGGAATTTGACGCCGATCCAGACGAACCATGTGTTGGAGATCAGCCAATCACCTCACGTTCATTCTCTCGGGAGACGGAGCTGGCCGACTTGGCTGAACTTTCGCAAACCCTCACATGGAGCGCCCAAGACATTAAGGTGCTGCCATCTTCAATACTGAGGGAGCCCTTTGACTTTGCTGGGTTAGCCTCCAACTCACCACATTTCCATTCTCTCGATCCTCCCGTTCAGCCCTACCCAGCACTTGGCTACGTGCTGGCTACAAAGGAAGGCTTTTTCAGCGCTCATCGGAAATTCATGCTGGGACAATGCTTCGTCGAAGACTTCCAATTGGCGGTTCGCTCCGTATATGCACGTGCTCCGCAGACGCTGGGACTGGCGTACTCGACTTGTTTGCACATTTTGAACCATCGACAAGTGCAGCCCCAGGGTCTTGAAGGAATTGATGTCAAATACGGTTCTCGATGCCTCGACTTACTTATGCGCGCTTCGTCGTGCGTAAGAGATGTGGAGGATGCAGCCGTTGTTATCATGATGGGCCAGATCCTGTTGGTCTACAACATGCTACTCTCTGGTCCCTCGTCGCGTATCATTACGCAAAGTGTGCTGCTTGCCGTCAAGGATTGGTATCCGGCTTTGATACAACGACCTCACCTCGACTCCATTACCCTTACACCACTTTTATTAGACACAGTTGATTGCCTGGTCCGCCGAAAAAGGCCAACGGTTCGCCTCCCTGATGTCAATAGGCTGATTCTTGACAGAATCCTTGGCCTTTGCTCGTCACTATTACCACTGATGTTCGACCTGGGTGAACGGAGCTATGAAGCTAAAATTAATGGATTGGACGCAGTCTCCGGATATTCTGGATGTGATCCTTACTTGGAAATAGAGGACAAGATCAAGTCATGGACTCCTCCACAATTCCCAGAATTGTTTACCAAGTGCCAGGGCTCCGAGATTGCCGCCATATTGGCACAAGCCCGCTCGTACCGACTAGCCTCTCTACTGGTGATACACCGCCTGCGATATCCACTGGGCACCGAGGACGCAGTAGGCCAGGATTATGCGAATAGCATATTAAATGAGTTGACCTTTATGACTCGGTGGCCTACCAATGGACCGACAGGCTTTGGGCTGGATTTCCCACTCCTGATAGCCATGATGGAGGTCCCAGGCTCAGGTGGAGAGTTATTCCGCGCGTTTGGGCCGTTGAGATTTCAACCTCATATCTCTAACCACATGATTGATTTAGTGGCACTCGTTAGAAAAGCATACAACGACGGGTATAATGGCTTATGGTTTGATTTGGTGGAGCGAAGCACAATAGACATATTAATACCATGAAGAGGGAGCCGCTATTGAATCGAAACTCCCCAAGTATGTGAGGAAGTAATGGATATTAGAAATGAAATGTACGTATAATTACTTGTCTGTAAATGACGATGGAATGATGAAAGCGATTGGAAGCTAGTCTTGGATGGATGGGTGTTGCGATAGATACTTGACCTTCTTGTCATAATATGAACCCGAACTGCCAATTCAGTATGCGACGGCTGATCTCACGTTAGACAGCCTGAAGCGCGATTGACTTGACTTCAGCCCCCAATTGATGGAAGATCATATATCCGAACCTAATCATAGTGTCATCACTAGCGCTGCGTGCATCACTCATGACACTTCAAACTCAACGCGTTGTCCCTAATACCGTGACAAAGCTAAATCTAACTGCAAGAAAATAAAGTGCTTACGATGGCTACCATATTCAACCCCCGTCCATTTTCTGGCTGGCATGTTCCTCCACTCTTCCTCGCCACCGCATTCACTTTTGGCGGCCTTCTTCCCATATGGAAGCCAAGCAGGGCGATGCGCGAATTTGGACTGCCCGATCAAGTCATTGCCTCTTCACCCGCGCAATCATGCTTTATCGTGTATGGCTCTCGGATGTCCGTCATCGGTGCGGCCATGTACACGTTCTACCTACGAGGCGATTTGGTGTCCTTGGACATCATGATGAGCTTGTTAACTTGGGCTGGTGCTGTGGATGGCTATATATGCTGGAAGGAAGGAGTACCGGGAGTTGGTGTGTTTAGGTTCCTCTCGGGCCTGGTTGTTGGTGGATGGGGACTGCTGGGGTTGACTACGAGGGTCTAGAATATTTCCGGCCATCCCGTAGATATATTTGTGTAAATCTATTTCAAATGCTTGACAAAAAACGTCGTACTACCGAGGCGCCCATCCGCAAAGGCAGCATAGTCTGGACAGGTCCCCCATTCTTTCCAACCCGTCTTGTTATAAAAGTCGCGTGCCGATGTGACTGATGCGGTGTCCAGATTCAGCATCAAGAGGCCCAGGTCCACTTTTGCATAGGATTCAAGGTGACACATCAGTGAGCGCGCGAGGCCCAGACGGCGAGCCGATGGTCGCACCAGGAGCTTTGCCACCTCGGCTCGATGTGCATGCGTGACCTTGGGGATGGTTTGGAGTTGGACGGTAGCAAGAACGTCTCCACTACCCCCAGGTGCGGTGATGACAAATAAATGGCATGTTTTTATTCTTGCGTCGAGTTTCGGTCCGAGGGATGTCCAATACTCGTTGGCCTCGTCATCCACAAGTGGCGCAAGGAATCCGATGGAGGAGGTTTCAGGACTCTCGTTGACACAGGACTGGAGTAGGGTCCGCAAAGAGTCGAGATACTGTAGTAGGCCATCCGTGGAGGTGATCTGGATGATGGAGTAGTCCATGATGAGACGGTGGGAAAGGTGCACTCATCAGGGTGTCATAAGGGTGCTGTGAATTATCAATTATTGTTGGGTGCAAGAGGCTATTATAACCTCAGTTGCGCAATTTAGCGCGGAATGATTCCGGAGTTCGAGTGACTCATATCTTGTAATAATATTTCGCGTCGTGTCGCTTATCGTAGTTGAAATGTTAGTCAAGTGGCCCCCACAAAAGTCGCCATTGACCAACATGTGTGATACATGCAACCATCACAACGTGTCTTGACCCTTTTTCTCTTGACTGTTTCGAAGTGCGTTTCTTTTTCTTTTTCTTCAATATTAATTAAAAATTGACTCTTAAAATACTCAGAAACATATCAGCTGCACCCGCCTCCACCTCCGTCCCCTCCGCCTCCACCTGCATCTCCGAAACCATGTCCACCGCCATGCCCGCTGCCATGTCCACCACCCGCATCCCCGCCACCTGAAGCTCCTTTGTCACCGCCAATATCAGCCAAACACTCCACAATCTCGGAGAAATCAAATGCTTCACGTTCATTCTCTACTGAATCCCCGCGGTTAGACTGGTACCTTGCATTGGCCAAATCAACAGGTACGGAATAAGCCCAGTCCGCTTTGTGCTTCGTAATGTATTGCTCCAGCAGCTTCATGTTGGTTTCAATAGTTCGCTTGCTAGAACCTTCAACATGCGGTAGCAATTTCTTTAGCTTTTCGATTGATGCAACGAGACTCGCAAGGCGCTCAAATGATACACCATGTCGTGAACGTCGATAGTTAGTTGACGTGTTCTGCATAAAAAAGTACCAGCCTGCTGCGTGCTCATTGACGATTGCAGACGAAAAGTTCCTTAAGAAATGCTGGCAATTATGCCAGATAATATCATAAGAGCCAAAATTCTCCAGCATCGATAACCACACTGCATCAATCTCTTTCTTTGACATGTGTGTCCAGCCAATGAGACTCGAACTGAATGCGCTCATAGCCTGTGCCGATGAAAATTTGGTGAGAGAGACCATGACTTGTTCATTGTCAATATTGTAGGACTGAATTCTGTATTCGTATTGCCCCTCGCCATCGTTCACACAAAGCCACCCATCTTGATTATTGCAGCCAGTCTCCAAATCCGCTTCATCAACCTTTGAATCTTGCTGAGGGCGGGCTCGCCTAATCTCATACTTGAAATTGTGTGTGGCGATAATCCAGTGTTTCACCTGACCCTGGTGTATGTAATGCGAGAACCACACCTTTTCTCCACGGTCAGTATATCCCTCTTGTTCTAGACGGAGCTGGGACGCTTCTTGGATTCCATCGTGTAAGTTTTGACCGAGGGAACTGCTCCAACTGGTGGTACGTGACTTGTTAGACCGCATACGATGGCGAATGCGCCCAAAAATGAATAAAAATAAAAGCCCGGCCACGGCCGGAACTATCGCAATAACTGGCGTTACGCTCATACTCTATCAAGTAACTTGATTCAAGTTCAAATAGGAGCATTTGTTTTGTCTAACCTTTGATCGAAATGAAGGACAAGAGTGGGAGACGGCGGTTATTATTTGGCCAGGCCGATGCTTTGTAGGGGTATAGATGCTATCATAATGTGACACTCAGTTCTGAAAAAAATGGTGTTGCGAAAAAGCTCAGCCTCTTGTCTTGTCCCCATATCACCAATGAAAGCCTCTGGGTTGAGCTCGCTTATGCGCGTAAACACGTGTACCACACAACACGGGCGGATGTCGGATCAGTTGGAACGGTTCTAGTCCGAAAATACTCAGGCACAGCCTCCTTCTAGAACTTTTGGGGTGACCGGGCTTCTTCATGGGTTATTTACCCGGAGGAAGAACCGGTAATTCTTTGGTCCTTGACTTGTAATCACATGGTAAATAATGGGTAAGACTGCAAATACGTCAGGAATTTAGTGAATAAGTCTCTTGATGGTGTACTGGGTGAAAAAGTGATTTGGAAGATCTTCCCAGTGTTGGTTGGAAATTGGACCACGTGGGCTTTATCTAGTTTTGAATGGATGGAAATGTTTCAGATATCGAAGCAAGATTAAGGGATGCCGACGCTGATAAACAAAATATGAGACATGCCAAGTCGATTTTAAGAATGATGGATACTGGGGAGCTTTGTTATTGATGGAGACATCCTTATGGTAGTAACCTAAGCTGTAATGCGACGAACCATGTGCATAATAGGCTCTATGTGTGGCTGAGAGAGATATGGAATTGAATAGTTTACTAATTTTGAAAGTGTAAAACTTGTCTAGTTAAAATTCAATGCTGAACTGGCAAATCTGAATGTGGGACATTGTAGCCCATGTTAGTATGTTAGCAGAGTACAAATGACTCTAAAGCGGGGACAGCGATGAGCGATCCAATCACAATTTGGTGTACGAGCAGACTCCGCTTGAACACCTGCGGGGCTCATGAAGACTCAGTTGACAACCAACCCCTCCTCTTCCATAGCATTTTCATGTGTATGCTTAGGCTTGCCCTAGTCAATTTTGCGCACCTTCCAAAATCCATTCATTTACCTCCCATACATGTCCACGAAGGATAGATATGGCAACAGAGGCACCTATGAAGGCGCGCAATTTGCTGTCGCTTCCAACTGAACTCATCCGAAACATCCTGTGCTATTCCCCTGACCTTGACAGTCTTTTATCCGCCATTTCCTCCTGTCGCGCCTTCTACGACACGTTCCATGGATTCAGTGGTACTATACTTGCGTCTTTGATAGCGCGTGATATAGACCCCATAGTCTTGCCTCAGGTGATCCAGGCTTTGCAAGTTGAGGAGCTCTGTCGCAATGGACCTCCACCGGAACCAGAGCTACTGGATTTCGTGAACCAGACTTTCCAGAAAGCCGAAAGCGAAGAGTTGCCGAGTTTGGACTGGACGTTGTTACGAGCTATAGCTGCACTGCGACTACATGAAGTTGTCAAGACTCTCTCTAAAAGGGTTTCCACAATCTTTACATCTAATCTAGAATCCATGTGTTCAAGAGAGTGTTCACAGCCATTCAATCAAATTGAACTCGCCCGAATCCAGTGCGCACTGTATCGCTTTGAGATCTACTGCCGCCTATTTCCACCACAAGAAGACGAGCCCGAAATCGACTTCTTGAAGGCGCAACAAGAATACGTCTCTCATTTCAAACCGTGGGAGGGTGAGCAGGTAGCAAGCATCCATGAAGTATTGTGGCTGCTTATTATTTCTGGTATGAACTCTCAATATCGTCATGTCAATAAAATGAGGGATTGACCTTACTGACAACAAAACCTCCATTACGATAGCTTTCAATGACATGGCCTCGCATGACATCTCTTGGGGAGCATCCAGAATCAACTACGTGGAAAGCTTTTATGATCCGTACACTGATTGCATTTTGTCGAAGGGATTGCGGAAAGCTTTACAAATTTCACGTGCTGAAACATACCAACAACGCTCCGAGATCCTCGGATGCGATGTTCCCGCAGCTGCTAGCGAATTTCTATGGTCAGCTTTTCATATGCACAACATATACATGATGCATCCGAACTCTGATTTGGATGAGGTCGTGCCACCCGAAAGTACCGACTTGCCTGAGAAAGCTCGAGATGAAGGGCCCAAGAAAGCTTGGGAATGGGCTCATGAAGACGAGACAGACACCAAGTTGGTAATGGAGGACGACTATCTGCCTCTAAGAGTATGTGGTTATGTCTTTTGGGATGAGCAGAGATTGGAACAAACTGGTTTATTGGACAGGAACTGGCTCTCTATGGAGCCAGACGTCAAGTTGGTCGAAAAGATTGTTCAAAGGGCCCCTGATATTGCGGAGCAGAGTAAATCTTGGGAAAAGAGGTTAGCGCTTTACAAAAAAGGGCTTCGTGGTCGCTGGAATGGAGATGACGGGATAGATGTTTAGAACCAGGTGGCACATGGCTTGGAATATTGGGGGAAAATGCACTCAAGACGTCGGCTATATGGCTTTTTATTATGCATTAAAATGCACAGTGGCTTTAGCATACTGCTGTGATCCAGAAACCCTTCCTGGATTTTCAAGCCCTGTGCTAACTATTAAGTGGGAATTTTCATCAATGACATCTGCAAATTTAAGCACGCCACAATTATACCTCCGTCAATAATATAATACAGTCGGGAACTCTTCGAGGGATGATACTGAGGATGTATCGTTTATCAAGTAATAATCTTCCCTATCGCGACTGCTTTTTACATCCCGTGTACGTCGTGCTTTGACGGTAGCTTTTGAACCTGGAAAGCGATTAGTGAAAGGGTTCCCTTTCGTCAGCTGAAACCCTTACTTGTTGGAAACAAGAGTTCTCTGAAGTCTTGCTCATGATCCTCAAGGAGTTGCGAAAGACCGCATTTCAGTAATTTGATTTCATTCTGGGCTTTTTCTCGAGAGGCCGGAAAGGATCCATCCTGCTCCCATCGCTCAAGATCGGCCTTTTCCCTTGCAATCCGGCGATGCTTCTTGGCCATGAGATGGCATATATTGCAGCCAGTATCCTCATAGTTGACCTCAAAGACGAGTTTCATGCCGCATGTTTCGCCTATCCGATGTTCCCTAACGCATTGCTGACGGAAATTTCCCCACTTCCAATAGCCACAGGTCCACTGGGTCCGCTCATAGAAGCACATGATGGAATGAGGCTGCGGGAACGAAGATGTCGGTGGTGCGCCGTCGCTGCTCCGTGTTTGAGCGGTATTACTAAACGACAAAGGAGACGATGGGCCGATCCATTTGGATCCCGGACATATTGGAACTTTTTACCAACAGGTGCGATCGTGGGTTTATGTATTCCTTGCAGCGGACCCACTCATTTCACAACCAACAACCAACAACCAAC
>NAGG01000928.1:0-93591 GCA_003031705.1 Calonectria naviculata | reverse complement strand
ATTTTTATATTATTCTTTATATTGCTTAGACTAGTATACCTAATCTGCCTATAAATATAAACCCTTTGATTTACCTTATAGGTTAAGACCAGATTATTATAATAATATATTCCACATAGCCGCTATTCATATTATCCCACAAGTAAAATCTCACCTTCGTCCCAATACCTATAGCGCCATACAACTATAGGGATCTATTTACATTAGCCTCTATATATTGCGCGAGCTGAGCCTTAGCTATAGCCCAGCTGCCCGGTATATCTTCCTCTGAACCCTTGCACTTAACTATAAATATTTAAAACTCTTTTAACTCTAAAGAAATTATAGGCCTAGTTAGGTCAAATTAAGGAAAAAACTAAATTTCAATAATTATCATATCTAGCTTATCGCTACTAGCAAGGATAGGGCCTTTAAAAGCTAGCTTATATGGTTTATTAGAAAGAAACTATACTATAATAATAAATATCCACAGGATCTATATAGGCTCTTTATTAGCTGCCTTCTTAGCAGACTATAGTGAACTTATAAAGCTAAGTCGAGCTGGATTGAGAATATAACTGTCAGGCATATCTTCGTTATTCAAAGAGAAATCAGTCAGGAATTTGGTTAATTTAACTGGAAAATCTGTTAAAAAGGACAAGTGGTGAGAAAACATTTGGTTCAAGTGCTATGGGAAGCATGGAATTTATGTCTTTGGAAGGAAAAAAAATTCCCAGTAATAGCTGATCAGCCAATAACATGCCCCTGGTCCAGGGAAGCAAATTTCTCTGCCAGATTGGGAATATTTCCTAATCCAGCTTTAGTATGCGCGCGTGAGGAAGCGTGACTAGCTTTCCCAGAGGTCATCACCAACTATCACCAACTATCACCAACTGAAGCGGCAACCGAAACGTGTAGCCGCCATCACAGCATTCCCTAGCCAATCGTATAGTGGGGGTGGAGTGGCTTGGCTCTAAATTTACCCGCCAGCGCAAGGGTTACAGAGGCAGCCAAAGTTCGTCGCCCCCATTGGCCCACCCAGCCGGCCTCTGCCTGAGGCACTTGGCCTGAGCGCTCACTTTTGCTCGCGATCATTAGGTTGAGCCATTGTTGAATCCTTGCAAAGACGCTCTCTGGAGCCTGGACTAGGACTTGTGCCTAACAAACTCGACGAATCACGAAAATGGCAATCGGCCCGTATTGTTCGCTATGCGGTGCTGGCTTCCTGTCGCACCGTGGCGGCGGCCGACCTCCCCACGATCTTCACTGGGCTACAATAGCCCGTTCAGGTGTGGTGTCTAAATGGGTAGCCGTTGGACTGCTGCTGAAAGAATTCATAGTCCGAGCCGAGATATATGACCTAGATAACGCTACAGCCGAGTTGAGTGGCTGCGGATATATTCGCGGTGGGAAGTTGGTCGCGGGCACCGATTGTGAGACCAGCTTTGACAGCCTGCCTGAAGATCGCCTTGAAAAATACGATCTATCGATTTATGACACTGTCTTTAGAGCCTTTGGGTTCCACGAAGTCTGCTGGCAGCTTCTTCTCAAGCGCATCTCACACGAGAAAGGGTCTGAGCCAGATCCAAAGGTGACCGGTAGATGGTTGTTTATTCTCCTAAATTCCCTTCCCCAGACAAAGGTTGGAGCCTTGATACCCCACCACAGTTACTACGGAGCTATTGACCTCCGACAATCCAGGTCTGGGCGCGAGTTCTTGGCGGATGATGTGTATCAGCAACTTCCCCGCTGTCTGCCAGACGAAGATGATTATTTGACGCCGCCATCGTGGTCAATATCGGAAAACGTCCCTCAAGGCTCACACGATCCATTCCACTCCTTACCAGAAGAGATTATTCTTCAAATTGCTTTTTTGCTTCCCTCTAGAGATTTGTGCCATGCTCGTCTGGGATCCCGGTACTTCGCCATCTATGCAAGTCCTTTCGCTTTACCACAAGCTTTCTGGGCTAGTAGGTTTTCCCCTGATGATGAAATGGGTTTTGTTTTTGCTTTGTCAAAACCTTGTACTCAACTTTCTGCAACAAGCTGGTATACACTCTACCAACGCAGCAGGGAATGCCTGCGGCAAGGCGACATAGGATTTGGAGGCTTCGCCAACCGGAGACGCATTTGGCGTTGTTTGGAGGATTTTTCACGTTCACTGAAAGTGTTACTATCAATTAAAGATAGCCCTATCACGACCCCGTGCGAAAATTACACCTCTTCGGCTTATCCATTAGGCCAGAAGGCATCGTGCTCAGAGCTATTGCAACAACCAAATGATAATCGCCCACGCAGAGCTCTCAGCTTCAATACCACAGTCACTCAAACTTACGAAATCCCTCTGTATCCGAAATCATCAGCTGAGGCCGTTCAAATACAAGTATCTACCTTTCCGCTAAATTGTAAAAAGTTTATATCAGGATTCCGAGTTTCTGCTCAGTCTAATGATGGCTATAAGATCATTCAGGAAACTGGTTTCACGAACTTAGCTTGCGTGGACACCATATATATCAACTCGGGAAGTTCGATTCTGAACATTATCGTCTACCTTTCCTTGGAAGGCATTCACGGAGTAATGCTTTCTGTTAAAGAACCCGATGGAAGCATAGAAACGAAGTCGGCTGGTGTCACTGAAATACATGATTGCTACACAGTAGTGACGAAACTTGAACCAAGAAGCGCGATATTCGGGCTCATTGCCGAATTTAATGTAAGAAAAATACACAAGACCAGCTCTTGCTGCTGATTGGATTCTGATGAATTTATATAGAACATGAAAGTCCTTTCTCTACAGATAGTTGAGGAATCTTCGCACTTTCGTCTGCCACCTGGCCAGAATATCGCGTGGAATCCAATGCTACCGCCCGATGGCAGCAAATCTGCGAATGTTTCTGAATTGGTACAGAAATCAGACGTCAAATCCCCCGTTCACATTTGGGTGCCCTTCGGAGGTCAAAATGGGTCCCGGCTTTCTTCTCTAAATCGAGTGACAGCTTTCATGAACGCCGCTGATGGTTTTCATGGCTTAGGGTTTGTTTACGATGAGGGAGACGAGATACTATATGGATCAAATACTTCAATGCAGCCATTGGGGAACTTTAGTCCCTGTATTGGTCAATCATTCCTCATTGATGGTTGTCATGGCGAGCGCATTACCAAAATTTCGTATGCATCGGAATCTGAACCATCTACAAGAAGCAGTTTCATACAGGCGATCGAAGTATGTTGGCTTCAATTACCTCATTCCGTTATTTTTCTCTGGCTGATCAAAATATAGATGTCTACAAACTTCGATCGTCATTTCACATTTCGTTCCTTCAATTCATCTAAGATAGAGCTAAATATGGAAACTGCTCTAGTATCAATCCCTGACCATTTCCCTACCGCATTAATTATTCAAATTGGAGTATAATATATCCTGCTTTAATTAGAATTTATATATGCTAACTGTTTATTCAGACTCGGACTTGGGCCTTTGAGGCTCTTGGTTTTAATCAGGTCCGCTTAGAGACCCAACATAACCTCAACCACGACATCAAGAAACCAATGGGTATAGAACCAAATATTCTCCCAAAATCATTAATAGCGGCATATTGGATGTTAAAAAAAGGTGGTGCCTGCTTTACGGTAGCATCTCTATCAAGCATTAAGAATATCCGTGTCTCAATTGGGTCCAAAGGGTTTTCCCGCGACCAAAATTGCATTACCGGATTACTTCTTGAGTATTCCCAAAACATGCGCAACACTATCGTGGGCCAGTGGATCAACGAGACAGCCCACTTTCGTTTCAAGCCTCATGAAAAGCTCGTTGAAATCCGTGTTTGGTTCACAGATGATGTTCAGTTTACTTCATTGGTTGAAAGATTTGGCCGGGTGGTGGGGATAGCGTTCAAGACATGCCAAGACAAATGGTTTGAAGTTCGCCCCGGAAGACGACTCGAAAAATATCAAATAAAATACCGTGCTACACCATATGAGGACTTGGTATGTAATTTTGTTCATCACGAAAAGTTTTTGTGCAGCCCTAACCTCGAGCAGGATAATGTGATTTGGGGAACTAATAATACAATGGATGACGTACAAGTGACCTTGAAAGCGAGGGCAGCTATGCCCCTGGGCCATTTGCTCTTTTACAATACGTTCCGTTGCCTCCAGCCGGGCTGCCTCGCCGACAAGAAAACTCGGTTATTTTTTGATACCACTGGCCCAGAAATTACGGATCGTGATTATCTCAATCGCGAGGCCGTTTTGAGGCACAGATATCCGCGCGAGCCCTTGTTTTGGTATGAGTTTGATGAAGCCAACAAGAGAAAAGCAGCACTCAGAGAAATTCACATTACTGTCGACTCTGAGGATATTTTGGCTGGTATTGAATTTAAGTATCATGGATCCTTATCTCGAAAATTTGGTTCAGGCGATGGGAAAATTCTCAAATTGCATCTGAACTATCCGCAAGAGCAACTATCCTTCCTTGTAATTTATACCTTTAGTACAGGGCTGAGGGGTTACCAGGTCCGTGCACAATGTTCATGTCTTTGTTGTAGCATAAAGGGACTACTTGCTAACAAGACCATGCCAGTTTCATACCACTTATCAACAAGTTTGCAGTGTCATGCCCTCCAAGGAAACACCTTACCGGATAACCTGCTTCCACCTACTGTCAGGAGTGCAGGTCCCAACGGATATCGCAAAATCTCCCGTCATCGATAGTAAAGAAATCGCAAGCCTCAAATCTGGCGGTGAGAAAATCAACCGAAGCGTCGGGATCTGGGCTACAGGGAGGTCTACTGAAACGTCTGAAACGTTAAAGATTTAGGAAATTGGGCCTATATATTTAACAGAAGCGAAGGGGGGATCTGAATGAGAATGGTGAATTGCGGTAGATAGTCTCAATAGCCCAGCCTGACTTCTGTGGTAACAGCCTGGTCTAACAGACCGATTCCTAAATTAACGCATACGAACACGTTGGATATGGTGCACAATATAGCCGCCTTGGAAAATTCTAAGTCCATGTGTGATACATCAACGGGAAATCAGAACACAGCGCTATTGATGAATGCCTCACAAGCCTGCGATAGACCGATTCACGCGAAGACAAAATACGCATCGAAACAAGTAGAGGGGACCTTTTGGTGAAATCATATTGCAAGGTTTTGGGAACTTCCACAGCCCCAAAAGAGTGCTGCTTTCTATTTGTTGAGCCACGTGTTGATGGACAACACGGATGATTAAGTGTTGCTGGTTCCTTGTTCTAGCGCCAAGCTAAAAAGGCCATCAATAGGAATGCCACCGGGATTCTTCAACTCGTGACTGAAGTCATAGGTCCGACATTGAGACTCGCGATCCGCGATGCTGTCAACACAAAATCCTTTGGACAGGATCAATCGCATGTGTTTGACATGCCGGATATGCGCATGCTTGCTAATGCCAATGTTATCTTGCAGACGGAGTCAGACTGGGATGCATTGATGAACCGCGTTGGCAAGGACTTGTTCTTAGTAAGGCTTTGATTTGGAGATAATGGTTTAGCAGTTCTTGAGCTTGAATTAGAGGAGTTTAACTGAATGATTAAAAACAGAGTGGGTAATTAAATAAATAACTCTTATTTACCGATACTCAAAGGAAACAAACATCATTGTACAACTCATTAGATTTATAGAGCAAACGACGTCTATTCAAGCCTTTCCACCTTGGCATATCCAAACTCTTATATATCCACTGTGCATGTGATTGTTTTTTGCCACTCCTTTACTCATTAGCGGGCTTGTCATTGGTTATGGCATTAAGCTTCTTCACTTTCCGAACGTCCTTCCATCCAAGCCCCCAGGCGAAGGGCAAGATGCATATGGTAACACCGATGCCAAAGTACATGACGTGGTCAATAGATTTACAGTAGGCCTCAAGCGTGGCATCCAGCGCGCGTCCAGACACTAGCTGCCGAGTGGACCGAATCCCAGCGTTGACGATAATATCTGGCGAGATTCCAATGATAGCAATGCGCTTTTGCAGTTCTTTGCGGAGACTATTACTAAAAATAGCGTTTGCAGCAATGAGAGATGTAGCAGCACCAATGTTCATGGTGAAGGTGACAATTGACATAGCGATGGGTATCTGTGCCGGAGGAACCAGGCTCTGAACCGATATGTAGGGCTGCCAGAGTGTGAGCCGTCGAATGAGCTTGGGTGAATACAAGAAGAAAAAAACTCACACCTGAGGATGCTGCACCACTACCTACACCATATAGAATCTGGTATCCTACCCATGATGAGACGGTGGTACTAGGACTTAAAAGCGAGAGGAGACCATAACCAATGGTAGATATTGAGCCACCCAAAAGGATCCAGGGAAGATAGTAACCTAGCACTTGGACTATACAACACGGCAGTGGTTAGATGGATGACGACACGAGAGGAGTATCAAACAACTCAGGCAGACCAGACACACTTACTCATACTACCCGAGACCATGGTGAAGGCAACCAACCCAATAGTGGTCGGCAGCATGTGGACCCCGCTCATGAATGGCGAGTCATTACGGACTGCCTGGAAGAAAATAGCAAGATAGTAGTCGGCCATTAGAATGCTAGATAAGACGAAGAACAGAGTCATGGCGGCGGACCAGATGATGCGATGTTTGAGCATCGCGAATGGTACCATGGCCTCATCTCCTTGGCGTGACTCCCAAATGAGGAACACGGCAAACGTCGCAGCAGACCCGATCAAGAGACCGATTACCATGGAGCTATTCCAATCATATTTGTTCCCTCCAAACTGGAGTCCCAGGAAGAACATGATGGCCGCTGGACAGATGAGCGCAAACCCTATCAAGTCAAACGACGCAATAGCCGTCCCGAGGACTTGTCTTACGGGAGGTTTCAGTTTTGGCTCGGGTACGTCCTGGAAGATGAGGCATGCAGCGACGACGGCGCCCAGGGGAAGATTGATATAGAAGCCTAGTTACACATTGTCAGCTGCCACCTCGAGATGTAGGGATAGAGACGAAACGCACACCACCGCCACGACACATTGGCGGTAAACGCACCCCCGACAATAGGGCCGCAGGCAAGGCCTAGTTGGCTAATGCCCATGGCCAACCCCATGAAGAGCGGCTGCCTCCTGGTAGGGAGCGCTGCGGCAATAGTCGTCAGGGAACCGGTCGAGATGCCTGAACCTCCCAAGCCCGCGATAGCCCGGCCCACGATGAACATGGTCGACGACTGTGCTGCTCCGCAAAGGGCGGACCCTACTAGGAAAATAACGAAGAAGATGAGAAAGCACCACTAGATGAAAAAAAGGCTTTAGTTGTCGCATCGGGGAACAAAATCCTCGTGAACTTGCCTTGATGGAAAAGTAGGTGTAGATTTTGCCGCTCAGCGGTTGAAATGCTGCGCTGGCAAGCTGGTAGGCTCCGCCGTACCAACCGATGTCTACTATTGAGTCAAACGCAGATGTAATAGAAGGAGTAGCCGTAGACATGATGGCAAGATCAAGAAAGACTAGGAAGTAGGCCAGGACGACGGCTGTCAAGATGAGTGTGAGCCTGAAGCCCTCGGGATACTCATGCTTGTATTCTTCATCGGCCCGTGGGGTATCCGTTTCGACCTCATCTTGGTTCTGTATCGATATGGTCGGAGACTGGACAGAATCCTCTGCTGTCTTCTCGTCCATCTTTTCAGTCGTTTCGCTCATGTTGAGATGAAACTTGTGTGGCGGATTGATGGCCGATGGGCAGCTGGCCGAAATCAATTTTGAGAAATTGGCAATGATGCATCGGGGGATCATGTATACAAGTATCACATCTTTATAAATGCGTGCACGAGTTGGTAGTCTTAGTCGGCGTAGGACTCCGGCTCGGCGGGTTTATTGGGCCGTCGATATGGAGAGGACCGGAGTCCGATCCACCATTTGCATCTCTCTACCAATCACAAGTCCAGACATCCTGCTCAACTCCTACGCCAATCTCACATACCTTCCATGGAATTATTTGGGACTCTCAGGCGAGTCGGAGGCTTACCCAAAATAGTCATCGCCGGCTTATTCAAGCAGCAGTGATGAAACCCGACCGTCGATGGCTGTAGCTGACGTCTCCGATTGAACCCCGGAGCTGTCGAATTCCGCTCGCGTCCTTTGCGCAACGCCTACCCTAGACGATCTACGGCCAGCTGGTGGCGCACGCAGAAGTAGCCAGTATCCAATAGCTTTTAACCCCACGACCTTGTTAGGGGGAGTCTTCTGGAAAGAAACAAATGTGTTATATAGTTACGCGGAGGTGCAACATCTTGACGATCCTACCAACCAGTCAGACCGGCGCCGAGACCGGCTGATGGGCTTTTATCAGAGTACAAATCCAGAGAGTACATTACAAGTCGAGGCTGATGAGACCTTACTGCAGCCCTCCTACTCCAAATGCATGACGACAAATCCGAAAGCACTCTCTTGAACGCATCGGCTATTGAATTGCTCGCTACTGAATTTGGCAAAAAGGTCAACGACTTGTTGCTTGGTGAAGATGGTGTAAATATCGAAGGTACTCTAAGCCAGATAGGAATGGACTCTCCCACTTCGATTAAGCTAGGGCGATGATTTCGGCATATGTTCAAAGTCCAAACCAGCTCTCCGTAAATCACACGTTATATCATGTTGCGCCGGCTAGGAGAAGTTGTCGCCAAAGGCTTTGTCAGAAACAGTATACTAAGGCCCGATACTGGTTCATTCATAGATAATTAATTTTCTTTTAAATGCTTGCATTTAATAGGAAATTTACAACGTACTCATGCAGGATCAAAGCTTGACAATTTATTGCATGGTAAGAGCGAAATCCCTTCATTTCGTCGAACAAGCGGGCAGGGAAATGATGCCGACTTTTTCGCCGGCCAGGAGATCGATCAAAAGGAATATGCACTAGTATACTGCGTGAGGAAAGCGATCAGAGGAAGAGTCAGCACAGATATATTTCATACTGTGTCCCACAAAAAGGCGGCGGAATCGACGTCTATGAGCGTAAATTATGACGATAATTGATGATAGGTTTTGCAAATCAATTACACGCTTTACACGCCAGGAGAGATCCGAGCCTAGAAATCGAACGGGCACATGAGGTACCAGGTGACCCCGGGTTAGAAAGTAATCCCACTGTCAAGCTGGCGCATGTATCGCGGGGCAATAATAAGACGGCATATGATTACAGTGGCACCTTTGCCACTCAATTCACAGAATATTGCAGGGTACTCGGTACACATCATGCTAGCCTCCCAGCCTCTAATCATAGGTGATCACAGCCAAAGACGCCCATTTCGCCACTCCACAAGCATGATGGGGACTACATGAGAAGCACAGTCATCTTCCCTACAGATTCCGACTTTCGAGAGTGCCATTGCTGACACCTTCCTGGACTGGCGCATTTATTTAATTCCTTGTCTAACTGGCGGGTGAGATGCAAAAGTGGCATCTTATCAGTATTCTCGACCAGGGGAGGCCAGCTAGCCCAAACAATAAGCACAGCTTTCCTTCCAATCGACAACGAAAAAACACTTCTGTTAGCAATTAATATATGCAGACACACCGGCATCTTGTTATCTCAGTTATCTTAGTGCTCCATCTCGGTACCGCTAATCCAAGGGCTGTTACGCCATATTGATGTCATTGATTCATTAGCATCGATGCAATGTAACCCTCTATTTTTAAGCCATGAGGAGTCTCACCTAAATAAATTGATCGTAGTAGCACACATTCCCGAGGTGTGATAAATCAAATCGTTTCATTATCATGACCACCAGCCATCATAACAGCCTCAACACTCCAGACATCATATCTTGCTAGTCATATATCAAATTCTCTCGCTCTTCTGTAGAGAATTTGACTTATACAGCTATCATTCACAATATTTATGGACAAAAGGGCTGTTAAATCGCCTAAAATCTCTGCTTACGACCCAACCGTCAACCCATCGCAAACGCCTTTCGATTTGCCATTAGGGAACTTCCGGCCTAACATACAACCAGAGTTAGCTCTCTTCCTACCCAAGAAGCTGATTCAATACATGCTTCTAGCACAGAAGTTGAAACATCGTTCGATAAATCGATCAGAAAGCATGTCAGCAACACATATCCCAGTCAGCCTTCACGAATTTACTCAATGTGGTGTAGGCACTTAAATGGCCAGACCTAAACGCTTCAGTGGACGAAGCTTTTATGGACCAATCAAGGTCAAAATATCAACAGCATCAGAATGGGTATTACGACGAGGAATCCGACGGCAGTGAGCCTACATATCAATCTCACGAAGCTCCCACCCAAATCAACACCATGAAAGCTCCCAGTCCAGCCTGTGATAGGACACCATTCCAGCAAGATTCGAAGACTACCCGACATTTTGAAAACCACAGGAATTCTGGACAGAGGATCATTCGTCAATCGTGGACCCAAGAAGAGATACTAGATAAGCAGCGACGTGCCAATCGAACCGCGGCTAGGAAATTTCGGCTCAAAGAGAAGAAAGGCAACATCAAACTCGAAGCCCGCGTTGAAAATTTGGAGGTAATAAATCGATATTTAACTGACGAAGTCGCTGACCTCAAACTTGAGATACACAAAGTCAAGATCCAGTTGTTGCAACACAGCAACTGCAATTGTACCCTGATCCAAAGGTACATTGCACATCAAGCCCGACATAATCTGGACTGAAGCCTGCGAAATTATGGAAAGATGGGGAAACACTCAACATGAGAGCCGACTGTTAGATTGACTCAGCAAAACTGCTGTAAGAAATGGACGTATTATGGTTCTTGCTGGCAATAGTGTGGAGAATTTTATAAAGTTCAAATATGACGACTGAGGTATCAACAATCCCAATAGTGTATTGATCAAACCCAATATACTCTATATTTATGGGGCGTATAGTGGTATTCAATAATATAAGAGCATATGACACTTCATTTTAACAATTACACAATGATATCAAGAGAGATTTTTGGAGTTCAACGACCAATGGCTTCATCTATCTCCTGGTTGGCAACATGCATTCCTACTACGATGGATATGAAGAGGAAATATTATGGCAAGATCGAGAAAGGAATAGGCCTAGAAATGAACTCCAGGTCACAGGTATATGTAAACAATTTCATTCAATACGTGAAAATCATGACATTTAAAATATCATCCAATGATAGGCCAATACATAGAGGCTCGGTCAATTCCCTTCATGCCGTGACAAAGCAAATGAGCTAGCCATTATTTCGTCCCCAGATTTCCATTATAAATCCATCAAAATGTCCCTCCCAATTACCTTGTGTTCTTCTTTTTTGGCTTCGTCTTACAGTGGCAAATTGCCGATAACACATGCAAAACTACTATGAATGGAGCCCGATGGGTTGCATCCTTGTTTTGACGCGAAACGCTGTATTCAACCAACCAAAGAAGCACCCGCCTCACTGCATCTGCCGAGGTGGTCAGATGATTTACTCCCGTACGCCATAAGACGGGACATTCTGTCTTGCCAAGCCGAGGTGCACGAATCAGGGAAGGCTTGAACAGCTGCGGTGGTGCCCGACAGAAGCCACTCTACGCAATGCCCCCGAAAATGCGCGAGAATAACGCAATTCCGCATCCTTGCCGCACTAGTTGGTCGTTTAATTGGCCCAACCCCGCCAATAGTGCGTTTATAGTCGTTTGGTCCTTGTCAAGCCATGAATTCATCAATTCTCTGCCGCGTCCGTCCCGCTGTCTTAGTCTGTTCTAGACTGCGAGCTAAGCTGCCGCTTTGCATATTTGTACTCAGATTCTTTCACATAATTCGAGCGTTTCCCGAAAGGACTGGCCGGATTATGATGATCACACCACTCCATTTTCTGAAAAATATTCACATAAATACCAACAATGTGCAAATCTATTGGCCGAAACCCTCATGCTTGGGGCTGAGACATACAGAGCATACATGCTACTGTAACCCACTCGGGTTGCAGTAATACAACAAATATCATGCAACGTGGCGACAATTATTGAACTTACTGATCTAGTTTCCGAGGAATTGACTCTACTTGGCGAGGGGTTTCTTGGTTGAATTACGTGTTTCACCCATCATCAGAAGGCATAATAATTAGGCGCCGTATATCCCGAAGCCGCATATAAAGCCCGATAGCACCCGCGAATATACCCAATCGATTTTGTTATTTATCCCTAAAAAATAGTCTTCACCAACTTGCATCATGGCTGCTAAGACGAACTCCGACCAGCCACGCCTTAGGCAGTCGCTTTCCGACAAGGATGATACGCTTAACCAGAGCGGTCTCGGAGACGTCCCTATTGCCCCCAAGCGCATCATCATCTGCTGTGATGGCACTTGGCAATCTTCGGTATCAGGACTAAAGAATATCCCTTCCAACCTCACCAGAATTGCCAGGTCCATTGCACGAAGTGGCAAAGGCAGCGATGATAAAATTTGGGAACAGCTTGTGTACTACGATGCCGGTATTGGCACCGGAGATCTGAGTGAAAGCGAAAAGAATCGCGAGGGAGGCTTTGGCATTGGCTTTGTTGGCAACGTCATTGAGGCCTACAATTTCATTGCGTTAAATCACAACGTAGGGGATGAAGTTTTCTGTTTCGGCTTTTCGCGAGGAGCCTACACAGCTCGCGCGGTGGCAGGACTCGTCAACGACATTGGCGTCATCGCTGCTCGAGACATGCAGGATTTCCCTGACCTTTATGCTCTTTACCAAAACAACAAAGACGGCCACAACTTTCGAAAGTCTTCATCTTATCGTGACTGGGTCAATGGTGTTCCGTCCAAGGACGGGAGCAAGGAATGGGAGAAGCCTCCCCACCACGCTGCACCTGAATCTTCAAGAGTGATACAAGTCGTTGGTGTATTCGATACTGTGGGCAGCCTCGGAATTCCAGATTTGCCTTGGACGAGCCTCAACCTGAAGTTCCTCGAAAAATACTGCGGGATTAGCAATCCAGGCTTCCACAACATCTCTCTTAGCCCATGTAAGACTCAATCGAACTCGACTGCTTCCAATTCTAACTTTATTCCAGACATCAAGCATGCATTTCACGCCCTGGCCCTTGATGAGCATAGGGCACCATTTTCCCCTTCACTGTGGCACTTTCCGCTCAACGACATGACGCCAGATAAGCCCGGGGCATCAGTGTCAGAGCTTACTGAAGAGTTCAAGCGGGTGCAAAATAACCCCAAGTCCACAGAAAAGGAGCTTTCAGCAGCTTGGGAAAAGCTCGTGGATGCACAGATGTATGAACAACTGGCAGGCATAGACTCAGAGTTGCTGCAAGTTTGGTTTCCTGGGGTACACATCAACATTGGGGGCGGCAACGACGATCTGTTAAACGAACAGAAAAGCGACTTTGAACGTGAGCTTTCCCTATACATTCCTCCTGGGAGATTTCGTCGCGAATACTAACTTTGAAAGAAATTGCTCTGATCTCATTTGCTTGGATGTGTGAACAAGCTGCTCCGTACCTGAAATTTATCGACAACGGCAACTTCGCCACCCTAGCTCCCAACACAGTCACTGATAGGCTCAATCTCATTCGTCCATTGCTACAGAAGAGCAGCAGCAACGGAAACACCGTTATTGGTGGACTTGTGAAAAATGGCTTGGCCACCGCCACAAGCTTCACAAAGGCATTGCCAACCGCACTTCCAACTGCGCTCCCAAAGACACAGGCAAAGACGCTGAATGAGGACGCCGTATACGGTTGGGCGACGGGTCCAATCATTGACAGTTTCTCAGGCACGATGATGCTCGCTGGATCAACCCCCAGGACTCCAGGACAGTACAGGAAGGACGAAAGTGGACGTGACCTTGGCCGGACAAACGAATTTATTCATCCTTCAGTCAGATTCCGTAAGGAAAAGGATTCCAAATACTCCCCAACCGCACTTGGTGGGTTTAGTTATTCCAAGAAGATTAAAATGGACGATCAGACAAATCAGCAAGAGTGCATAGGTTGGGAGTGGACAAAGGGTTCTATCACGATTCCGGAATACTTAATCAAGCCCAGCGACGAGTTTTCTCGACATCTTGCCTGCCAAGATCGAGATCGGACGGATGACCAAGCTTGGAAGTTCATCGCTAAAATTGACATTGATGTTGGGGCTGATAGCAAGGAGGCAAAATATCTCAAGAGTGCTTAAGTAGATTTTGTTGCAATGGTTTGGTGAAGGGGAGCTCTTAGATTGGCTCATTGAGCATGGAATCTGGTGACTTTTCGTAAGGCCAATGTGCTTGTCAAGCAGCCGCACTCTATTTTTACAATCCTTTAGCTCTTAATTAAAACTTCTCATTCAATGATGCTGAAATACCGCGAGCTAAAATGACCCAATCCCAGCCACGAAAAAGAAAGCATTGCCTTGTCGAGAAGAGTACCCTGCAGGAGTGTATGGCTCAAAGTTAGGATATGTTCGTCTTCTAAATGCGATTTCCCAAAATTAACCATTCAATTTTCCAATTCCTACGGACAGACCCAGTTAGCGTGCGTGGCAAGTCTAGAATGCCAACGCAATGGTTGAGGCCCGTTTCCAATTTGGACGCAGGGAGGTGAGATGCAAACGACAGACCGGCCATTACCCCTTGTTCATTGCACCCTTCCCTTCAGTTTCTTTTTTTAAATCAGTAAACGTGCCCAACAGTTTATGCGCTTGTACAGATGCGTCCAGTCCAGACCGCTGTTGCTACACCATTTCCGGGTTAACGAGTCCGGATTTTGGCTGTGGGTCCCCACCAGCAGGAATGCGCCAGGGTGACGATAACGCATCTAAATCTACTTGAACAGAATGGTTCCACAGGAACGGAATGCAGAAACCCACGGCTCACTGTGTAAATCATAAATTTGATAGTAATAGATTAGTAATAAATTGAAGGCTTTCAAGACGGCGATAATCAATATCTCAAACTCCCACATAGGCTTGAGTGGATGAGGTTTTAGCAGCTTGAACAACCGAGGGCCAGCGTTTTCAAAATTCTGATGTGAAATATGCATCTGGTTTCGTGATACAGCGCTAAGACATGATTGAAGCGATATGGGTCCCATCGGAAATCTAATATCCTTTACCACGCCAACTGTAGCATGCGGTCCGATTAAGGGTGAACTAACTTTCCCTGTGCTTCTTGTCTCATGGAATCCACAGCATCCTGAGCATCTACTTAAACCAGAGCTCCGACGTCGTTGAAATCTTCATCTCAATCATCCTCCTCTCTCAATCACCAACAACTCCAATAACTACAGACAAAATGGCCGACATCATCCCCGGAAAGTACAAGCTCTCCAAGAGCGAGAACTACGAAAAGTTCCTCGAGGAACTCGGTATGTGAAACGGCTCCGTGTATAAAATTATCACACTAACATTCGCAAAGGCCTTCCTATGCTGCAACGCAAGGCTACATCAATCCTCACCCCAGAGGTCGAGGTTCTCCACAACGACGATACCTTCGTCGTCAACACCACAGCAGCCTTCAAAACCACCACCTGGTCATTTAAGCCAAATGAGAACGTGAAACAGGATTTCGGCTCTCTTGGCGAATTCGATTCTTCAGTGGCCCATGAGGGTAACAAGTGGACTCAATCGCTTTCGAAGGACGATACGAATGTTACCGTCGTTTACGAGTTCGGCGAGAGACTCCTGACGACCACTTCGACCATCCGTGATGTTACTGCGGTCCGATATTATAACCGCCTTCAATAAACACAATGTCGGCAGTGGCCATTTGGATGGTTGTCGCCGCTCCAATACCAGTTCTCAGCTAGCTTAATACACTGATATATGTCTGCGCATAAAAACCGTCTCTTCTCACTATGATAGAATTGTAAAATTCCAAGCATTTATAATGTGACGATACAACCTAATTTAAGCCAGAAATCTCAATAATTGAATTAGAACATGTCCCATGATAAAATTCCATTAGCACTCCATTTTATACTTTTTCTCCTAGGCTGTCCTGACGTCGAGCGCGCCGCTGCTCTTTATAACTAATGTCGGATTTCAACTTTCCCCAACCACCATTGGCGATTTAGGACAAACCGTGAAGCTATGATATCTTTGATATATTCTTTCGCTCTACTGCCAGAGATCATCCGCAATTTTTTCAGATTTAATATTCAATTCGTAAATTAGACTTACGAAAGAAAGGTCTTGATGGAATTCACCCCGAGGTAAACATCAAATTAGGTTTCTTCCACAAAGAGCGCGGCCTCAATTTCTCAAGACCTATCTCTTTATCCACCATTTTTCATCCGTGGCTGGAAACCGTCTTGGTCACGATCATCTCCATATTTCAATATGCGACACTAATTCCCAAGCACCAGGTACAACTCCAAAACAGGGGCTTGCTTGTCTATTCGTTGTAGCGGCACGTGTTATCCAGTCAGAACTCAGGCTTGAAAAGAGGTCCTGTCCGCACAAACCCCCACGCCTGCTTGTATTTCGGTCCAAAAATACTAGCGCCAGGGCATACGCACCATCGTCCAAAAGGACCTAGTGAGAAAAGCCATTAAGTTTCTACGATGATAGCGTGGATGTATCCTGAAGGTAGCATCACCGTTGATATCTCCGACGATGTGGAATGTAGATCATAGCTCCACAACAAGCTTTTAAGTACATTCCTTTTTTTCAGGAGAATTTAGCTCGGAAGATTCAAGCACGTTCCTGTAGCCTAGAACCGACAGCGACTAGCATGACGACAGTTGGCAAAGTTCAACTTCAGGCACCTCGCCGTCACAATTTCTCAAGAGGCGAGGGAAGAAATCAAATCGGCTTTGGGAATTGGCCATCTCGAGACGTACGAATCCTTTCTACTTAATCACTGTGACGAGTGCTTTTCGCACATCTGTCCCGTTTTGTGGTAGTCTGAACGATAGATCTAAGTTTATCACGCTGAGTCGCCATCACAGATGTCAGTAATGACTTTACACGTTTCTTGTTCAAGCAGCGGGATTCGCCAAAGCCAGCTTTCAGACACATGTAAACCATTTCTCCGTTTTCATCTATTCTAAGCAATTATATCCTTGTTTTCCGTCTTGTTCAGGTGAAGGCGCCGCTTCCAATTCATTTTGGTCCTTTTGATACCACGCTTGGAACGTTCCAGAGGGTAGTTGACGGGGGACTCGCCACCCGTGAAAATCATGAAGTCGTAGAGAAATGCGCCTGTGAATGCGCCACAAACGGAGCCAACCCACGGGCCGTAGAACCAGTACGGATTAGTGAAGAGGTCGGAGCCGTAGCCCAGAGCCAAAAGGGCTAGGCGGGGTCCAAAGTCGCGGCTAGGATTAAAAGCTCCTCCAGTCTCAAAAACAAATGTCATGCTGAGGCATGTGATTACAAGTCCAACAATGAGAGCATTCATGCCAGCACCTGGGGGGGCATTTTGGTCGTCTCCAAGCGCCATGATGACGACGGCAAGAATCGTGGTTCCCATGAACTCGTTAAAGAACGCTGTGGCCTGGTTGATGTAGGAGGCGCGCTGGCTGGTGACAAAGCTGGTTATTATGCCAGTGGTGGTTTCGGTACGCAGATAGTTTTCAATGGACACGTAGTATACTCCGTAAGCCGCCAAGGCAGCGCAGAAGGCGCCAATGAATTGTGCCAGAAAATATTCGGGCATCTTGCGCATTGGGAAGCCACGATAAAACCACAATATCAAGGTGATGCTGGGATTCAGATGTGCACCAGAAACGCCACCAGAAACATAGATGGCCATCATGGTTGCGAGGCCCCAAGACCAAGCAGTAGTGTTGGGGTTCCCAGCCTTGGCGACAGTTACGGAGAGGTCTGCGCAGAACCCGATGGTGAGCTGTACGAATACAGCCAGAGACTCGGCCAGCGCCTCTCGGTTATGCGTTCGGATGACTGACCATGCCGTGTGATTGTTGTGTATCTCGTCTTCGACCAATGCCTCCACCAGTGGGTGAAGATCCTCTGAAAATGCTGCCTCGTCCAGATTGAGCTTGTCCAGAACTGTTTGGGCTCGCTCCAATGGTTGACCCAAGCCTTCAAGGCCTTCGATTCCACTGTGGTCGCCAAATTCGTCGTGATCATCGTGAGATTCTTCCGAAAGCCTACTCATATATCCCTCTGTCCTCGATCCTTCCTGGCGAAGCGTCTCGCTTGATTTTCGAGCCTCGTTCTGGTCAGACCCGTCTGCCTGGGCGACGCCCTCATCCACGACCGGTAAGCTATCGGATGGCTGTACCAACGATTGACTGATGATTGATGGTCTTCTTCTTCTAGCCGAGCTGGATCGCAATATTCTTGAATTAGACCCGCCGGCGGTGGAACCTAGCTCGTTGGCCAAGACTGTGTTGAGGAAGTTTTCTTCGCGCTGCTTCCGAGCATCCGTCACTTGAGCGGCCACCTTGCGCAAGCTAGTCGATCTGGCGATGCGTCCCTTTTCCAGCTCGTTTGGGTCCACGTCGAGTCCGAGCCTCTGCGAGTTCTCTGCGGGCAATTGGGCGTTGGTGCGCTTTTCGACGAGCTCGCTCTTGGTCGGTACCATTGCTGGGCGCACCACACGCGGCAGGGGCTTTGCCAAACTCCAGATTGGCTTTGCATTGTTGGGTTGCTCATAGGATGGGTTGAGATCCGCGTAGCCTGGTTGCACGAATGGTTCGTGAGCGGTGCGTACCTGCGGCGTGTCCTCCGGTCCGGCCAGCGTGAATTGGCCATGGGTTCTCTCTGTGAGTGATGTCCGTGGTGCGAGACTGGGAGCCATGCCTGTTGGCATAGTGCTTCGGCGAAGGATACCTTGGAAGGGCGGATTAGCAGCCTCAGACATCCCCCGCCGACGTGATGCGCCGGTCTCATACGATCGTCCCATCGGTGACAAATTATCTCTTCCCTCCTCTCCTTCGTTCTGGGTTCGCGTTCTTGTCATGTTGCGCAGTTGGTCAAGAGGTTCGCCCATGCGTACCGGTTGACTCTGCCGCAGACGCCCTGGTTAGCCCCTTTGACGCCAATTAGGGGTTCACATCATGACAATATAGATGACTTACCTGGGCCCTAGGCCTCCTATCAGAGGGAGAGTTGGACATTTTGAAGCCAGACTATGACAGGAGCCGGGCGACGAATTATGACTATTTGCAGTGTTTCGTTTTTTTCCACTTGATACTATCTAGAAGGCTGCAGGTCACCAGCCATTAACGCGTAAATTTAGAGTCTCCAATAGTCGTTGATCATTGAGTGGGAAGTTTTGTGTAAGTAAACAAATATAGCTATGTGAGAACGAAAATATGCCGGAGAAAGAAGAGGAATTGGATCAAGTTACGAAAAATATCGGTGTACGGAGAGCTCGAGTGTTGAAGAGGCCCACTACGGTGAAGATACCATGATTTTATCGCGTCTATGACGTGAAATATGGGGCCGTTCATCTTTGAGTATGGTGCCGACAACCGAGTCAAGATGGCATCATCAGTACCCTCAAACCCGAGGCGAGAGGCTAAGCGGCCCCTGCATGCCCCAGCCCTAGTGCATCATAAGCTTTGCGCAGGAATATTAGCCCTTTCAATCGGCGAAAGGAGAGCTTCAGCTGCATAAGTAGCCCATCATATAAGTGCGTTTTTTTTTTTTAGCAACATTGTTAGGGACGCGCGTAGAAGCCCCCTTTTACGCTCCATTGCCAAAACATAGAGGCCCCGGAGTAAAAAGCGTCAAGTACTGAAAGTAGTTCCGACACATCCGCTTCCTGATAAGAAGGACGGTTCGGCACAATCGGATTGCCACGCTCAGCCAACCACACGCCAGACATCGTCATTGTGGGCTAGGGGTATGTGGGTATGTGGGTATCTGTCAAGGTCCACCGGCAAACATGTTGATGAATATTTGAGTTATTTACTGACGCGTACGCAGCCCGTGCTGTTGCTTTTTTTAACGATCTTCGCGACCGCCGATGATATGATCATTTTGCTTCAGTCTAATGCTCCCCATTCAGCGCATACAATCTCGCACCCACGAAATAATCCCAAAGTAGAACACGAAAGTAGTAGACCGTATTAGGCATGTTGACAGATTGACCAGCAAACTTTCCAATAGCTGTACATTGTTTAATGAATTGTTCAACCGCAAGTAGACTTTGGTGAGAACAGGGAACCGCCCCGGACCGGACGATTCCCGCGTCGATCATATTGGTATTGGATTAATCTCCACTACTATTCCCGATCGGTGGCATAGGATCTAAGCGATGTTGCATTCAAAATCTTATGTTTTGGAGAGCTCACCGATGCATAACCCTTGTATCTAAAAGCAAGAGTTTCAGTGCAAAATGTGGTATCCAAAGTTGATGATATGGTGAGCTAGGAAAGGCAAACCAATAACCCAGGATAGGTTCTGCCATCATGCAATGACTAGTAAGACTATACCATCATATTAGTACGCTTGTCAAACTAGTACTATTAGATCAGTGGGTTGGGATGAGGTTCATGCTAGTATAGACACTAATGCTGATTGGTGTGTGAATCGAACCAATACAGCGGGGGCGGGGAGCCAATAGTAACAATATGTAGATAAGTACGACGAAATTGCCGTACTGGTATATTTCGTGCGCTAACCTAAGGTGAGTAGGATACTGACGTAACAGATCTCGGGAGAATCGGTAGGAGGGAAGCTGGATGGGGTAGAAAGCAAGACCTGAAGAAATAAGTCTACGGCAACAACTGCTTTCTCAAACTAACAAACAACTAATGACTCGATGTTTTAGTTTGCTTAGGCATTTTTCAGGCGATCAGGTGTCGTTCTGTCATGAATACACTAAAGCAGCCCAGCTCCGGACCCTGCGCGAGAGAGAAAGCCCTTAAAGTCAAGCTTCGAATGCCGTTTGGGCTGTGTTCTCACTCTTCTAGGCGGAATTTTAACCAATAGAATCGACCAGTTGATCGTGAGATCCAAGTGAGAATATTCCCATAAGCCATGGACCTTCTCGCTCGGTACTCGGGGGCAAGCCAGAGGACCGGTTCGCTTTGCTTCAGGATCCATCTACCATCCGCGCTAATACTGACGTATGAAGACAGCTTGTCACTTGTTTCCTCGTCTGGCTGGTATGTTGAAATATCCTTCTCGGATTCTGTGTGCCAATTCCAGGCCTGGCGATCAAACATACCCGCTCCAGTGTCGAGCTGTGATTGATTGGCCCCATTCCATATCACAGAAGTATGGATTTCCTCGGTCCTCTTCAAAAGTTCGCCGGTAGCCATAGCCCAAACGAATACACCGCCCCATCCAAATATCGCCATCAACAAAGAACCATCCGCAGAGAACCCAAGCGTTTCGAGCTCAACAAGATGAAGGTCAGAAAGATCACACCTAAACAGCCTTGTGTCCGTAGCTACTTCATAGACTTCAACACATAGATTGGATCCTCCTGCCAGTTTGGTCCCATCTCTCGAAAATGCCATTGCTTGAGAAAGACCAAGTCCAAGTTCCTTCACGGTTCTTCCTGTGGCTATTTCCCGTATCACACAGCCCTGCCATTCTCCTACATATGCTAGCCATTTGCTGTCCCATGACAAAGCCGCTGCAAAAATACCTCGTGTTGAAAGATTTCGTAAAGATGAGTTTGTAGTAGTATCCCATACCACCAAAGCATGAGGGGGCCGGGAGGCATCGCCTCCGAATATGATGGCTATGGCCGTTCCATCTGTCGAAATCAAGACTTTGCGCGTGCTGGTCTCATATTTTGCAGGCACCTGTGAGTTCGTGCTTGCAGTTGCGTCCCAAATTCTAACAGTCCCATCTTTAGATCCTGTAGCTAGTAATGCCGCATTGAATGAAAATTGAGTAACTGGTTCGGAAGACAAAAGTTGAAGAGTGTTCAAACACGTGCCGGATTTTATATCCCAGATCTTTATGGTATTATTGACTCGTGATGCAAGCCGTGTGCCGTCTGGCAAAAAGCTCATCGAACATCGACGAGGAATTTCTGCTTCAAATGGCTGTAAAAATTTCCCTGTGTTTGTGTCCCAAACGTTGATGCTCTCAACATCCCTCTTAGTTCGAGACTGTGTCACTAGCCGCGAGGAATCCAATGAAAACGTCATGTCCGCAAGGTCCGAATGTTCACAGCCCTCAAGAGTATGTAAACACGCACCTGATTCTAAATCCCATATTTGGGTTTCTCTACTTTGGTATTTAGATACTATGCGCGTACCATCTGGCGACACAATAGCTCCAGTGCCCTCGTCGAGCATACCATGTGGTATTAAGCACTTGCCTGTTTTTGTATCCCAAATACGCATCGCTGAATACGAAATGGGGTCAAAGTGAGCGACTAGGTATTTGCCATCCGTTGAGAAACCAATGTTTTCAAGTTCGAGGCTGCTCTTTGGTGCTGGATGTAGTTGAATTGTTCTCAAACGCAAGCCATCTGCATTCCAGATATCGATCGTGGAACAGTTCGCAGAGGCCAGCAGGCCATCTGGTAAGAACTTTACACACGGAATATCCTTTGGGAAAGTTTTCGAGCACTCGCCCGTTTTTGTATCCCATATTTGAATCACCTCTGAGTTCGATATCAGGTGCTTACTCGTTGGTGAAAATTCTAGAAAATAGAGCGAGCGGTCGGCATTCAATGTGTGCAGGCACGCACCGGTGAACATGAGCCAGATTTTGATAACCCCATCTCGAGATCCCGACGCCAAGTACTCGTCACGCGATGAGAACGCTATGCAATCGATTTTGTCTCTGTGTCCTTCAAGCGTCTGCAGGCATGAACTCCATTCCCCATCTACCACCGGTTTCGTCAGGATCCACTCGTGGGCTTCTTTGTCTTCAAATGCTTGTCGGATGAGGCTGTTTTTTGGACTAAATATCATTGCCGAAGCATATACCTGCAGCGGTGCTAGCTCGATAGCAGCTTTGCTGAATACAATGAATCGACGAGCATCATGTACCAGCCCGCTCATGCCATCTTTCTTTGTGGTCACCTAAATATCCCATTAACAACCTTCTTGAAATATAGATTCCGCGATAACATACCAGGGCCTCTAATACTCTCATTGCCAGAATCCCCTCAGAAACCCGGCCCATGAGGCCGAGTCCTTCTAACCAAAATAGATATTTGTCAGTGATAAAAGTGTAGACATCACCGCCACTTTGCAACTTAGAATCAGAGACCTCGCTATATATATCAGACTCTGTAATGGCTACTAGGTGATGGACCCAAAATACGCTACAATAACGCACACAATCGAGCGGATCTGGGTCTGGCGGCTGGATGTTTGCAGCCAATGTTCCGAGACTACCGAGCTGGTAAATATCACGTCGAAGATTCGCGCTGAGGCAATCCAGCGACCTCGAAAAGATGATGCGGTGTTGGTGATGAACCCCAAGTGGTAAAATGCTTTTGTGCAGCTTTTCCATAAGAAAGTCCTTCGCCGACTGGTGTACAAAGTAGACGACACCCTCTCGTAGAGCTAAGAATGAACCACAGAGCCTGACAATTTCTTTCAGGTCCTCAGTGTCCTTTGGGAAATCATCCGGTTCCTCGACAAGATTGCTAAGCTCTACCAAGCTAACGGGATAATACACAACAGATGCAGCAGCAAGAATTTGTCGGCATAAATCGGACTCGTCGCCGTTGAACATGTCCTCCGACATTCTTTGGTACAACGGGTCCAGTCCCGATGGGTACGCATTCAATACTTTTATCGTCTTCCACTTGGGGACTCTGAAGCTCGCGAGAGCTTTGCAGACCAAGGACACCCAAAGAAACGTGTCGTCTGCTTTGGAAACCAAGGGCTGGTGGACTTCCCTCCTGGTCGCCTCGTCGTACTTCTTTTTTGCCGAAAGCTCGTTGACTTTGAACTCAATGTAAAAACTGACAGCAGACGAAATGGAATCCTCATTCAGCTCCAAACAGAGCCTCACTTTGTGGGTAGCCTGTTCTAGAGCGCCCTCAATAGTGGGCCAATTTCGGCCTGAAACTAGCACTCTGACTTTCGAGTAGGAGCATATGCTTACAAGCAAGTCAAGCAGGAGATCGAGATTACTCTGGCACTCGTCGAGCGCATCAATGATGAGAAACGTTTCTCGTAGAGCAGGATCGTGAAGAATGTTATGCAAGATACCGCAAAGTGAATCCCATGAATTGACATCCTCAAAAAGACTCTTTCCAGCATGTTTGTACCGTTCATGAATATGCAAGCTAAGGTGTGGTTGTTGAACAAGTAGAAGATATAAAAGGCCGCGGACGGCCGCCGTAGCACTATTGGTTCTCTGATCTGTTGCTTGGAAGAAGAAGTAGGCCATATTGGTGGTTTCCGCGCACGACCGGGCGAGTTCGTTAATAATCCCACACAACAGCATCGTCTTTCCCTTGCCCGGGTCACCCTTGATCCACAGCAACCGTTTTTGGTCGTCGTCGCGCCATCGCTGGAAATCTCGGTGGGTGAGAATCCACTGGTAGGACTCTACCAGCAACCCGCCCTTGTCTCGCTCGATGCGGGTCTTGTCGTCTCGCGGGTCTGTCGGTCGCAAATCCGCAAGCAAGGCATCGTCTTGATCAATTCCCGAAGCTATAGGGGCTGTTAAAACCGATGAGCGGTTTCGCAGACGAAATGGAGCTCACAGATGTTTACATCCCCTTTGACAGTGAAGTTCCCAGAGCCCGTGTGTTGGATACCCTGCCCGGAAAAGCTGATGCTTGGCCCCGGTGGTTGATCCATCGAGCTGTCCAGTAAGAGCTATAACTAACTACGCGCCGAACTCCTGGGTTAACAAATACAAAGGCATTATAAATGCGCGGGGTGTTTTCAGCTGAGGGAAATTCTGTGACATTGCGGCTGATCTGCAGCTCCCGCAGCCAGGTCTGCTACCTTGGGAGCGTGCGCCCAATCACAAGGACCCGTTTGCATTACATCGGATTTGATGTCTTGATGTCATCTGAAGATGATGTAACAGTGTAACAAACAGACCGACCATTCTACGGCTCTTGTCTTTTCATTTCCTTTGAGGTAGGTTCGGTGAAGACTAGTGTAATCTTTTGTTATCTAGATACTACAGAAACCCATCAACTTGGCCTTCGGCACGATCTAGGCCTCTTTCGCAGACTTAAAATGATGCAAGGGAAACCATTGAAGGATTATTCTGAACTGGCATATCGTTCATTATCTAACTGGGCCATGTGACTGGCCGTCCCAAACTCGCAGGGCACTTGGCCCCCCATTCTTTACACTACCCCGTATAACGCCATATCATCATTCCCAAACGCCAAGACAACATTGCCAACTCCGCATTATGGGATGCTGCCATCTGCCCTTCGCTTTTATATCCCTAAAGACCTAAAGAGCCTCTCAGGCAGCAGAAATCGGGCCTTCCTTTTCCATCTCCTCGATATAGCGCTCCCAGGTGCTAATGACGTTGCCGTAAAAGCCGACGTGGGCATCGGCAAAGTCGGCAAGCTGGCCCTTCATTTCAATGCGCTTGATGCGCTCAAACTCGGCCACCTCCTTGACCACCTCGTCATCAAACATATCGCTCGTCTTGCGGGCGCTCTCAACCTCATGTGTGAGCTCCTCGACCCGCAGTTCGAGTTTCCGGGTGCGTTCACGACGAGCTTGTTCGTGGTCAACGCCTCGGACATCCTCAATCTTGGAGCGGAAGAAGCCACCGGCTCCACCTCCTCCGCCGTGGCCCGTCTGAAGCGTGTCACGCTCTGTGGTAGACTTGTTGAGGTATTCGGTGAGCTGTTCGTAATCGAGCTGCTTCTGCTCGCGAGCCTTGAGGAGCTGTTTGAGTGCGATCGAGTAGGCCTGCAAGTCTCGAAGGGAACCAAGGTAATCTTGGTCGGTGACATCCTTTAGTTTGCGCAGGTCAGTAGCCGTGTCTTCGATCGAGGCAGCAAAGGCGTGGATGGCAGGTTCAACACTGGGCTCGAGGGGAATGAGCTTCTGGAACTGCTCCGCAAGGTCGCGAAGGTCGGATTCGAGATCAGTCTCTCGGCGGGCGACTCGAGCAATGACCTTTTCGATGTGGCCAAGATCGTCGTCGAGTTTGTCGCTCTTCTCCTTGACTTCAAGGAACCGTCGGTCGGGGCGGTGGACCTTTGTGAAGGCGTTGATGAAAGTGTCGGCAAAGTTGTCAAAGACACCGGCGTTGCCGGAGTCACTCGAGGAGCTGGCTCGAGTGCTCCGGCTGCGCATAGTGGCATTCCAGTCGGGGCTCTCGAGGAAGTTGTGCAGGATCGGGGCGCGGCGTAGGGTAGGGTGGAGAGAGAGTCGGACCAGGAAGCGCTGGAGGGAGTGGGCGCGGCGAGAGGTGAAGTCGGAACCGAAGCGATCGCCCCGGACATATTCCATGCGCTGCTTGTCTGGCAGAGGGGGGACGGCAGCTGCGGGGAAGTCTCGGAGGAGCTGTTTGTAGAGGAAGACAAAGTCTGTAAAGCGGCGACGGACAGAGGTGTTTTCGCGCTGGAACGAGGGGAAGGTGGACTGCGTAGTTTGGTTAGTGAGGGATTCATGGACACACACGGCCGGGAGCGGACGCACATTGGTGGTAATGAGGTAGGAAACAAAGGCATCTTTGGTGCCGTCATTCTCCTTGATGGGCGATCCGACGGTGCAGTTTAGAGTCTCTGCGCTCTGGCTTGCAGCATGATGCTGCTGGGCGCTGGAAACGGCGCCATCCAGCGAGTGGCCGGCTTCGTCGGTGTTGGAGCGCGCCGTCTGCTCATGGACATGGTCGCTCCATGAGACGTTGGAGAAGTCGTCGTTGTCCATGGCGGTCATGTGGAGGCTGCGAGGAAAGTGGTGAGGGGAGGAGAGCAGCAGGCGTGTCTGTGTGATTCGATATGAAGCTGTCGTCGATAGAGGGGATGGCGGGGGAACGGCGACTTGGCGGTGGCGGTGGAGGGGAGACACGAGGCCCGAGAGAGGTGGCAAGGCAGACGATTAACGAAGGCTCGTCCTGCAGCCCTTGCGCGCTTAAGCTGGAGCAATGCTGGAGGCTGTAGAATGACACTCGGCGACAGGGTCGGATGGTGGAGAGAGCAAAGCGGTAGTAGGTTGGGTGAGGAACCAAGTGGCGCAGCCAAGACGATGCCCCAGCTGGGCATAGGCAGCTACTTACGGCGTCACGGCGGGGATGCCATCATTGCAGCAACGCGGGCGCTTCAAAATTAGTTAAAATCGCCTGCACCGTTGAATCAAGGGCAAAGGAACAGTGGATGATGTTTTTACAAAAATCCAGCCCCCAATTGTGGGTGGCATTCTCGGTCGTTGAAAATCCACACGGGTCTCTCCCTATCTCACAGCTCCGTCTTCTCCAAACACCAGACGTGATGACGCAGTTGCTCCCAGACCACCGCATTCAGCTATCCCCGCCCACTCACCCATGCAAAAACATGGTCTGAATACGCCCACAATTTCACACTTTGCAGCTGGGACAACACAGAGCGTGAGGACATTGTCAAGGATTTCTATGTACAGGTCTGTCACCTTGCTAATATTACTACACTCCGATCCTCCTCTGTGTGACAAAAAATGAAAAAGAAAATATCGTAGTGGAATCTATTGCTTTCCTGTGTCGAGATGTCTATCCCAGTAAAGCCTCCCCGTCTTGGCGGCTATATTTCTCTTGCTGTCATCTTACCGAGGCCGCGTCCTCTTGGTTCGTTTGTAATACAGTGCCCATTCCTCGCTGTGCTAACCGGCTTGATATGCCATCCCATCCCATACCATACAGTCATACATATGAAACAACTCCTGTCGTCGTAGTACAATGGAGGAGTAGCCCTCACTTGAAAGGGGGCCTTACTTCTGCTCGGCCTTCTTCGTCTTGAGCTCGGCCTCTACCTTGGCCAGCTCCTTCTCTGCCTCCACCATCTCTGCCGCGGGCTTCTGCTCCAGACCAGCAGCCTCGGCGGTCAACTGTCGCTCCTCCTTCTCATCAATGTCTTCCAAATCCCGGGGTGTGGCAAATCCGGTGCTCTGGCTGACATGGTCCTGCTCCGCCTCGTCCTCAATCAGATCTTGCTGCTCCTTGATGACCTCGAGCCGCAGCTTGTTGGTGGCTGCACCTTCAGCGTTGTGAACCTCGAGCTCGATCTCGTGGTACAACTCCTCGGGAATGGATGACAGCACTCCAATGAGAGCCTCAATCTGGCTTGAGCCCTCACCGGAACCCTGGCCGTACATGTAGGCGTTGCTCAGAACAAGCAGCGTTGAGGGGACGCCCTCCTTGAGTCTGAGGTCCAACCAGGTCTGAAGGTCTGCGCGCATGCGTGCGGGCGAAACACCGTGGGTGCGGATACCACGGGCAGCACAGGCCGTCTGGAGCTCTCCGACAGTCAGGCTGTCAACGCCCTCAAAGCTGATGGCCTTGTCATCTCGCTTGATCTGACGCATGCGGTGGCGGATCTGATAACGGAGCATCATATCGGTTCCGAAAGTGTTGAGGTTCATGTACTTGCACATGGAGACGAGCTGGGGTCGAGACAGGTTGTCCAGAGTGAGATCATCACGGAACACCTTGCACACCTTGATGACATCCTCGGTGGTGGGCGCCTCGCCCGTTGATCGCACCTTGCGGAAAAAGTTTGAGAATTCCTCCTTTTGTGCGGTGGCCTGGCTCAGAGGGAGACCAGTCTCTTTGAGTGTCTGTTGTAGGAAGCTGCTAACGTCCTTGCGTGTAGATCGGAGGAGAGCCGCCTTGGCCTCCTTGGACTTTTGTCCCTCAAATGTGCTGGGCAGCATGTTGGGGAAGAGCTTGAGGGCAAAGGGAATGAGAGCCTCGCCCAGAGGAACAATGATGAAGACAGAGAAGGGAATGAGACGGCCGAGATCCTGGACGGTTCTCTGCAGCTGCTTGTTCTCACGACGTGTGAGCTCGTAGCCAGCAGCCATCTTGAGAGCCAGTCTCCAGCTGATCTTCACTTCGGTAGCAAGTAGCTTGCTGCCATCCCAGTAGTGCTGTACCTCCTTCTTGACCTTTTCCCAGAGTGTCAATTTGGGGTCCTCCTTTTCCTTCTTGGCAACCTCATTTGTCGCAGAAGCCTCCTTCTGGGGCGCTACCTCAGTCGTGGTCGCAGGGTCCTTGGCGGCTGTTGTGGCATTTCCCTCCTTGGCTTCGACATCCTTGCCCTTGGATTCCTTCTTTGCGGCGGATGCAGGGTCCTTCGGGAGAGGCCTCTTGGCGGCTTCGGCGTTGAATCCTGGGGGAGGGCCACTGAGACCGTCAGGGCGGTGGTGCTCGGTGCCCATAGACCGCATGGGGATCAACAGGGCAATGGCGGGAATCTTGGCATGGCGGCTGACATGGCGACCGAGAACAGCGGGGGAGACACCTCGAGAAAGAGCCCTTGCTGCGGTCAAAGTCAATACAATGATCAAGATTCAGCCAGACGGGTACAACGGCCGGCAAGCGGGTGGAGCGACAGCTTACCGTTGCCCAGCAAGGGGTTCTTCGAGACGGCTCGGCGAGCAACGTTTGAGGAGGCGCTCATGGCGAGCGAAGGATTCGATGAAAGATTGACGGTTAGTGAAGCAGTGATGTGGTTTGCATAGAGTCGAGCTGAAGAGAAGGGGATGATGAAGGAGGGACAAGGTAGAGTGGATGTGCAGCTAGGTTAAAGAGGCGCTGCCCACTAGAGGTAGTAATTGCGGTTCTTGAGAATAGGATAGACCATGGGATATGCGCCAGGCGGGAAGCGGAAGAGCTGGCGATCCGACCGGGCCGGGGGCCGCATTATCTTTGACCCATAAGTCGGGCCTGGGCTATTTGGGCCGACGTGCGCCTGGCTAAGCTGGATCGGATGGCCCCGAGGTCACGTGCTCAGATTACGTTTGGTTTCTTGTTGAGGCGGGAATCCACATGTGACAGCCGGTCCGGGCGCCATTGGTGGAAGTGGCTGAGTCAGCATAACCGAGAGGGCCACCCAGAGGTACGTACACTCGCACGCAAGTGCCGTCCCCTGTTTCCAGGCCCAGCCCAACAAAGAACGATGGCAGGACCCCGGCATATTCGAGAACAAACCCCGGCAGCTAACTCCGATATCGACGAGGAGGGCCACTGGGTGCTGCCACGTTTGCAATTCACCATTGTCGGTTGAAAGAGAGGACCGTCGAGCCATTGTCGGCTGTCTTGGGCATCCATCACCACATTATCTCGGTGAGGCACACCACTCGCGGCGCCGCACTGACGACATGGGTTGCAATTAAATTACCCCGTCCCGTTCTCTGTCGCAGGCCGGTGTGAGCTGGCATCTAGAAATTGGGCGTGGTGCAGACAGGGGTTTGAGACAGCCAGGTACCTGCCAGTTCAGATCCGTCTATTCTTGAACATTCGAAAGCGGAGGGACCCTAGCCACACCCACGACATCCACAGCGCAGCCAAAGCCACAGCACAGCCGCTCCTACGTAATGAGGCGCCCCTTTTGGCCCCTCACGCTCATGTCCTCCGCAGCCGGTCGAGCCTCTGGCCATCCCCGATGCCCAACTAGACAGACTCTATGATGTGACGTGATGGGATTCTCGATGCACTCGATCGACGGGCTGGAACTGTGGTTCATGACTCACCTCGTCCCCCCGCATTGCGGCCGCGACGAATGCAAAACACTCGAGACTTTGAGTCCAAAGACGGTGCTTCAGCTTGCAGCCAAGCCAAGGATGAAGGGCCAAGCCTGGCGCCCCTCTGGGTCTAGAACTCCATGGCATCGCTACACTGCATGAGAACATGACAATTCCAAAGGCTATGTTGCTGCAAACAGCCGCTAGTCTATGGCTCTACAGAAAGCCCCCGACGGCTTTGGCCAGATCTTGTACGTCTTCAAACTGCAGCCAGTGTCCAACATCCTCTAGCACCACCAGGCGCGACGTCTTGATTTTGGCGGCGTACTGCTCGCTCACCACAGGAGGCGTAATCTGGTCGCCAGCGCCCACTACAACCAATGTATCTGCTTCTATTTCCTCCACCTTCATTTCATTGGTCGCTTTGGAAAGCGCCCAGAGCCCCTTGGCGTACGACTCTGGATCTTGCCCCAGGATGCTGAGTCGCAAGGCCGTCGTAGAGAGCGGGTTCAGCTTGTGAGACGTTGCCGATAAGCTGCTTCCAACAACAGCATCAACAACCTCGCTTAATCCCTTTGCGCGCACAAGAGCGGCCTGGTCGCCAAAGCTCTTGGCAACGGCCTCAGGCAAGGGGGACGGGGGCGGTCCAATAAGGACCAGCTTCTTGACGAGCTTGGGGTTATCTAACGTGAACCTGATTGCTGCCAGAGTGCCCATTGAGTGCGCAACCAGAGTTGCCGCATTTGCCTGTGTTATTTGCGCATGATCAAACACGCCCCGGATGTCCGCCGCGATTGATTCAATCGTCACTTCACTAAGGGGGTGAGTTGGGCTCAGTCCATGACCTTCAAGGTCAAACAGGTGCAAGGTGCGAGACTCTGCAAGTGACAGAGCAGAGATGAGAGGTGTCCAAGCTTCCAGAGACCCGCCCAGACCATGTACAAACACGAGCTGCTCATTACCTGATCCAAGCTTCTTGTAGCGAAGTAGCTTGGAATTGATTGACGTAAGATGAGAGCTCGCGCCAACTGTCTTTGCCGCGTTGGTGAGTTCGAGCGACGAATTGACGGCAGGTGAGGCGGACGCAGAAGTCGAGGCAATCTTGTTGCGCAAGGTTCCCAGGCCTGTGACAGAGATGGCAACCTCGTCGCCTGTCTTAAGATAGACTGGTGGATTTTTGCCAATTCCTACGCCAGCAGGCTTGATGGCTTGTGTTAGTAGCTGCGCACCTCGCTGGGGGTTAGATCGCTCACTGTGCCTGTAGCAATCACATCGCCTGGCTGGATTGTCTGGCCCGCCGAGATTGTGCTAATGAGCGTCGGAATGGAAAAGATGAGGTCATCAGTCGTAGCATCTTGACGCAGTTCACCATTCACATGCGTCTGAACCCGAAGCGTTGACGGAAGGTCCTCTTTGGGAACGGCGATCGGGCCCTGTAAAAATGGGCTTTGGTGAGACATGTCCATGAGGGCTAGAGCTATGACGGTACTTACAATGGGACAAAACGTATCGGGCGATTTGCCAATGAAGAACTGCTTGTGATCCCGCTGCCGCTCTCGCGCTGTCACGTCGTTGATGATGGTGTATCCCCACACATAATCCCAGGCGTCCTTTTCCTCGACGCGGAAGCCGGGCCGTCCCAGAATAACCCCAATCTCGCCCTCATAGTCTACCATATCAGAGAAGCCCGTGTGAGGGTAAACATCTTCACCGTGCGCGATGATGGACGTGGCCCGCTTGGTGAATATGACGGGATGGCTGGGGCGGTCGACCTTGTCGGAGCTGTCAAACCCAGAGCTGTTGAACTCCTTGGCGTGCTCCAGGTAGTTTTTACCCACGGCGAGGACGTCGCGGCCCGAGATGGCGGGCAGCAGCTTGATGGATGAGGCCGCGACGGGAGCGCCTGTGGCGATAACCTTGTCAGTGCCTGCCTCGATGATCTGGTACAGATTGGCTATCGGAGTTCCCGACGTAAAGGACAAGGGCTGGATGGTGTCTGCTTCCAAATCGAAGTGACCGATTCGTGCAAGGCCCGTTATCGGGTCTACATAAGCAGCATACTGCGTAAGGCGTGTAGGTGCCATTGTGTTTCACAATGCGGGCGTCTGATTGAGAGCGAGGTACCAGTAACCAGATGCCAAACAAGCCTGATATGTATCGTCCACTAGGGCAATTGAGATGAAAGTAACTCTGGTTTACTTATCATGCAAATGTTGCTGTTTATCTTCTTGGGGTGCGGGGCAATCAGAATGACGCCTTCCGACAGGTGGAGTCGCGGCTGTAAGAGCAAATTGGTGCATTTGCATTCTAGAGATCGGCCTCTGAAATTGCGAGGCAGTGAGTTTCTAGATTCTGAGATGGCGGTGCTCATGCTCACGACAGGCTAAGTCAAAGCGATGGTACTAAGAATTGGCCTCTATTGCGAAGCTTTCGCTTTTGCAACTGACATCCCTCGCGTTGTGTCAAAACAGGGTTTCGCACCTAAGCCAGTGGTTAAGAAATGATGATACAGTTGCCGGAGTCTAGAAGGGTTATCATGAAATAGCGATCAGGGGTTTGATGTTGTAGCTACCTGTCTTCATGACACATGCATGCCCTTTCCCGGCAGAGGTTCGCCGTCAATCAGCTTTCTCCTCCACTCCTGGAATACGTAACATCCGAGGCTCCTCTAGGTACAGTGAGGTACCGCGTTTAACACTTTCAATGCGTTATAGCCAATGACTTCTTAATTATCGTGTATATCGGTAAAAACATGGTAAATTATTAGTGACGAGATGGCTAGCTGACGACTTCAGGCCATTGTTAAAAGATCCCCCAGAGAATCGTCAATTCCTTCTCTTCTTTCATCCATCACTACCGCCGTATTTTTATTGTTCACTTAGCCCTATTAGTAGAGGTTTGTAAACTTTACTGCACTTCCCGTTCGGTTGAGTTATCATGAGAAACGCATCTTGGACTCAGTGGAACACCTCGATCACAAGCGCTCATCGCAGATTGTCGTCATTTTTTGCAATAACCATACCAGTCACCTATTTATACTGCTCCAAGCCAATCCAAGATAAATTATTACGCAATACTCGAGCCTAGGGATAGTTGCGTGCGAAGCGTGGAAAGCGGTTACTGCTTAAACGTCAGCTTGGGGTTACATTTACGGGCTATCCGCAATGTTAGTTCCCTCCACAACAGGGATTCCCAGATTTAGTAAAAGTATGTCTACCAATATGCTATCGCTAACATTATCAGTGTCAATCATATTGTCTTAATGTCTGTTGCCGAAGCAAAGGCTTATTTATGTTCGTAATGTGAAATCTCAGCGAGCATGAGCCCCCAGAAGCCGGTGAGTGATGAGTTCTACTGCAGATCCAAATACGCAACAATTATAATTTTATTATACGCCATGTCTGTATTGAACTATAATGGGACTCTTTCATGCTGATACTCGCCTGTTCTTGTAGATGTTTAGTCCTTGGCGCGCGCGGGTTGCGCTCGATCCGTGCGATGCGTGTAGTGGGGACGCCTTCCAACTCCAACCTTCGTCAATAGACTCTTCGCGCAGCCGTTATCTTCCTCTTCTTTCTCGTCCAATCATTGGATAATTTATTCTTCTCCTTGCAGGGGCATGGGAGGGACCTCCTTTTGTCGGATTCGAATGCCGTCAGGTTGCCCAATGACACAAGCCGGCATTAAGAAGCCACGGCGCCAAGCGTCAGTATAGGCATACGACGCCGAAATTCGCCAACATGGCAGTGCAGATCTTATTCTTTTACGTTACATCACACCAAAATATCACTGGTCATAGAGGCACCAGGGGACAATAAGGTTCCATATCTGAGCAAGATAAGTCGTATAAGTATAAGAACCTCCATTCTCTTCACTTTTTCTCTCGGCGGAAGTCCATCATATCGAATCCAAGAAAGCTTTAACACAGCTTAATATTTCCCAATGGCTTTTTTACAGACCTTGGGCGTGATTTGCACCCACCCTTGGTTGTCCCCAAAGTCCACGCTCTTTGCTCTCATTGCCGTGGCACTGTCTCTAATCTTCTGGCTGAGGAGGAGCCAACAAGATGCTTTGCCAGAACTTAACCCGCGAAAATCTTTTGAACTAACCAATCAAAGACGGATCCTCGAGTTCATTCATAACAGCAAGTCTATTCTAACTCGCGGACGGGCACAATTCAAGCATGAGCCTTATAAGGTCATGTCAGAATGGGGCGAGATGGTCGTCCTACCTCCGGAATGCGCAGATGAGCTGAGAAGTGACCCACGAATGGATTTTGCAACACCAGTCGCCGATGTCAGAATCTAATAGCCCAAAAAACTTGTTGCATGGCTAATAAAAACGTTAGGATTCTCATGCGTACATCCCAGGTTTTGAAGGCCTGGAACCCGATACCCGCGTTACCAAAGTGGTCACCAAATATCTGACGAAAGCCTTGAGTACGTAACAGTTTCATTTGCAGATGGATTTTTATAGAGTAAGTTCGCTAATATTGGGAACAGATAGTCTTACTGCACCGATATCAATGGAAGCTTCGATAGCAATCAAGGACGTATTCACAGATTTCCCCAGTATGCAACCCCTAAACTCAACAATGTACGGCTATAGAAGGGACAAGCTAACTTTATTCCCATATCTACTAGGCTGGCATGAGATTAACCCATCTGTTGATCTTCTAAAAATTGTGGCACGAATGTCAACTCGAGTGTTTCTGGGAGAGGAAATGTGTGCAGACTCAGCGTGGATCAAGTCCTCCACGGAATATACGTCCATGGCATTTGGTATGGGAGACCAAATGAGGCGCTTCCCTCGAATGCTACGGCCCATTGTCCATTGGTTTATGCCATCATGCTGGGAGCTGCGGCGGAAACTCTCCGGGTGTCGACAAATCCTTGGACCGTACATTAAGCGACGAAAAGCTTTGGCAGCCGAAGCCAATGCACGAGGCGATAGAATCAGTTTCGATGACTCGATTGAATGGTTCGAAAAGGAATGTGGCCCGCGTCATGATCCCGCGATTAAGCAAGTGACGCTTTCAGTCGTCGCCATCCATACCACAACCGATCTGCTTTTACAGACTATGACGGACATTGCAATACACCCAGAGCTCTTTGGACCTCTACGCGAGGAAGTCGTCCGAGTGCTTGGCGCAGAGGGCCTGAAGAAAACGGCTCTTTACAACCTGAAGTTGATGGACAGCGTTTTGAAGGAAAGCCAGCGGCTTAAACCGTCGCTTCTTGGTAAGGCAGTCCTGCATATCTCATTGCGACGCATTTAACGGATATCTAGGGAGCTTTCGGAGGCAGGCAACCGAAGACGTAAGACTGAAGAGCGGGTATACGATCAAGAAGGGGACTCGCATCGTCATTGACAGCAGTCACATGTGGAGTGCATCATACTATGATGATCCAGAAAGGTACGATGGGTATCGCTTTCTAAGGAAGTGTGAGACGCCGGGCGAAGACAAGAATACACAGCTTGTCAGCACCAGCGCCAATCACTTGGGATTTGGGCATGGGCTTCATGCCTGCCCTGGGCGGTTCTTCGCGGCCAACGAGATCAAAATTGCCCTGTGCCATCTTTTGTTAAAATACGATTGGCGACTTCCAGATGGCTTTCAGCCCCAACCGTTCACTTACGGCATGACATTTTTGACAGACCCAACTACAAAGATTCTCATCAGAAGACGAAAGGAGGAACTTGACTTGGAATCATTGCCGTGTTAAGTCATGCATGATACATGCAGGTTATCAAGTGGAGAATTAAATTTGCTCGGGACTTGAGTGCAAAATGTTAAATAAATGTTTGTCATTTATTTACTAGCTACCACTTCATAACTCTATAAATACGTGACCCCTTGATCCTTATTTTATGTCTTCGTAGAAGCCGGATCTTGGGGGCTGGAACTTGCCAGTTTCAGAAGTCATTCTCATCATCAACGCTCATATCAACTCCAAAACCCAACTCCAGTGAGCGCTCATCTCCAGCGTTCAGCTCCAAATCTCAACTCCAACACTCAACTCCGAACCTCAATCCCAAACCCCAACCCCAAACCTCAACCCCAAACTTCAACTCCAATGCTCAACTCCAAGCCACAACCCCAAACTTCAACCCCAAACCTCAACTCCACTTCATTCTTTTCTAATACCCGCCTCATAAAAGAATACTTAAAGAGAAATCCACCTCGCCATCCATTCCTGGTTCAGCTGCTTCGCTTCATCAACCAATCCCATGTCCAACAGCATCTGGACTGTGCCTCTTGCCGCACTCTCCAGAGCGCTAAACACCCAAGAGTTTGTAAAACTGGTGTGTTCGCCGATATACACGGTATTGAACTCTGTCTGGAAGAAGGCAGGCATGTAGAGCTGCTGCTGGGGCACGATAGGAATGCCCCAGGCTCCGGCGTGGTGCTCGTCCTGTTCCCAGCAATGCCTCTTCCAGTTTCCAGTCCAGTTCTCCTCGGCAGCCGGCCCGTGAATTTCCACCAAGGCCTCCTGGATATGGGCGATGTGTTGTTCATCAGTCATCGCGCAAGCGACGGTGGCCTCCATGGACGAAATATAGGATGCCATGAGAACACCAGGACCGGTGCTGTTAATGTCCCAGGAGGGATAGCAGATCTGCCCAATCATGGGGTTGTTGACACGGCCGCAACCTCCAATGACAGGGTACTCGAGGTGTTCCCAGAATCGTGTCTTGTACTGGATGGCCACCTTGACGGCCCCATCAAACACTATGCGGTCAATAGCTCGACGCATGAGGCTTGAGTGGGGTGGGATCTTCCAGAACCTGAGCAGGTTGAACGGGACACTGTTAAAGATGTAATCAAACTGTTCCGTTGTCGAGCTCGTGTTGCGAGGGTTGCTTCCTGCAGGCCGGTGCAACACAGTGAGTGAGCTGTTGTTGTCGTTGTACTTGACGGTGTGGACCTTTGCATCAAACCGGATCCTGTCCTGGACGATGGGAGCAAAGGCCTCCGGCAGTCGGCTCATGCCACCCTGGATTGTGCGCCATTTTTCTGCCAGGAACCAAACCGTCTCGTACTCCCACATGGGCCAGACAATATTGGTTGGCGTCACTTCGTCTGTTGTGTTCAGGTCGGTTCCAATCACATGGCGAAGATACTCGACCTCGGAAAAGTCCAGCATACCATCCGCAACGGCTTCCTTGTGAGCCCGGAAAATGTCTTTAGCATATGACCTGACTCGCACAGGCGTAAGCCCCTTGAAGTCTTCCAAGGCCTTCTGTGCCTCTGCGGCTGCAGTCGCATTCGAGTATACTGCGGGTTCAAAATACTCGGGGTTCTCGGCTACTTCGGTTTTGCCAGGGAATGTACCGTCAGGACGTCGCTTGTTGGTGGTGACAGGCGTGTTGGCTGCATATTGAATCCAGGGAATGAAGTTGACTTTGAGGGTGCTGTTGTCGCCGTTGATCTTGTTCAGCTTATCTGCAAGCTGGAAGACCATGCGCTGATCCATGATGGGAAACGTCTCGTTCGTCTCAGAATCCGTGATCTCGAAGGGAAATCGCATGGGTCCCAGCTCATGATATTGGCCCTCCTCTGGAGAGGTTCCATTCAGGTAGGTTGTCATCATGCGCCCACCAAGCCTCTTGGAGGACTCAAGAATCTTCCAGTTGTGAATGCCGACAGAGTCGAGCATAAGCTTCTCTTCGTTAACACCAAAATCAACATCATTTTCAAGGATATTTACTCACAGCAGTGGTAAGTCCGGAAATACCGGCACCAAGGATACCAAACGACTTCGCCTTTGTCGCAGCAACAAATGTTTCGTTTGGTTGTTTCTGCTTGAGATACGCGACACCATCGAACCAGGGTCCCGTGGAGTCAGCCACATCAGCAAAAGACGAGGCTCGTCGGCGGAGCTTCCGCTTCTTCGTCGCCAGCTCTTGTGAACGTCCAACCGGCTCTCCATCTAGGAAAGCATGCAGACAACCGCCCGTGACATCTGACGGGGTCACCCAGACAAACTTTGTAGGGCGTTGGTCTTTCCAGTCCAGATGGCGGGCCGCAATTGGGTGCTTCCCGACATGTGTGCGACCAACAACATGGTGGGCGTCAGAAATGACAATGGCATCGCAAGAGCCATAAGCAATTGCTAACTCGCCATTAACATCGCCGCTGTATTCTACATGGATGTTGTGTATGCCACCCTGGTCAACCTCAAGAGGGCCTTGAAACAAGACCGAGTTTCGGGGGATGGGCTCGCAAGCCCCGAACGATGCGAGGAATGCGGCAGCACCGGCAAGTAGCTTACCAGTTTGGGCGGCCATGGCTAGCTGAATCTTTGGGAGTCGCAGATGTGCTTATCTGATGAAATCAGCCATCCTCCTGTGCATACTTGTACTCGGCCAGCCCCAATGAGACTCGGGCGAATGTAACCCGATATCGGTGATCTAGTCTGTTCATCAGGGTATAACTTTATCACTGTTAAAACTTTTCAAAAAGTCTCAAAGTCCAGCTTGCTCAGTCTGTTGAGAGCTATCAGAGTGGATTTTACCAGTGGAGCTCTGGGGCTGGGACGGCTTGGCAACGAATATACCCATGTCAAATGATGATAAGCTTAAGACTAGACGAATAAAGACGCAAACACACGAAGCCATCAAGGTCGATGATTGACAACAGCGGTCAGGCTATTTGCTGCATTCGTATGAATCGCTGACACCATCAACCATTCATGTCTTTCCTACACTTCCGACAGTCCGGTTAGAACCCCACCCAACTTAAGCTTAACCTGGGTTCGCAGCAGTGCTTATGTACGTCACTTATCCAGTCATGTAAAATCCTTTTATCAAACTTTCCAAGTTGCGTTGAGTGAATGGTTTGGATATGGCTGCATTGGCCAGCTTTGAGCCCATGTTCTGTCTCCCACGCACCCTCTCCTCGTATCCATTCTTCCATTGTGCTAATCTCTTGGCACGCTCATAGCCTTGGCTTTTCTCACGTGCGATATGGACCCCGGTACTTCAACTACCTCAACCCCTGTCCATGTGGATGTCAAGCCAGAATCGAAAGAGTCCACTGTGTCGAAGCCCGAAGCTTAAAAAACGGCTGGAGAGGTCAGGTAGCCTCCGCAAAGAATCGCACAGATTATCATGCTTTGTAATCTTTGAGAAGCGACAATCGTAATTTTTCGATGTATTCTTTACGAAAGAGCCAACCATGACTGATGGCTCTTAACATTATGAGTGGGTTTTGGGTCTAGTCCACACAATTAACAGAATGTCCTCCAAAACCTAGACAAAAGTCCCCCTCGCCTCAGTTACCGGAGTCGGCAAAACGTCCTCTTTTCTCCAAAGCACAGATCATGCACCCATCTTATCAGATGATCTTAGCAACTGTTTAGTCCCTGCTCGGCTAGTAGGATTGCCATAATGTTGAGTCGAAAGTGGAGAGTCAAACGAGACTGCGACCCCAAATGCCTTTTTAATCCAAGTACGGTCCTGAATTTCTTCAGAATCACCATAACCCTAACGCCTTGAGTTATATCATTTTTCACCTTTCCTTCTTTGTCCAAAACTAACCCAACTTCGGCCAAAAGATGGGTCTAAATGGAAATTTTCCAACAAACCCATCAGCTAAAAAATACGGATTGCTGGTAATTCTAAAGGTATGGGTATCACGTAAATCTGCATCTAGCAAAGTCACAGTGGACACCCCAGGATCACGGTCATACTGTGAGCCGAGCCGGGCCTCGATCTCCACGCCACCAATGATACTACAATATTAATTCATCTCGTAATATCCAACTAGGTTACTTGTTCATATGTCATCAGCTAAACAATACGTATCAGACGCTCCTCAGTTCTTACAAAGAAGCCTCTGCCACCCTTTTCTTCAGACAATGAGCTAAAGACACCAACCCTCCAAAACTGGTTTTCGGCTCCTGTCCCAAACAGCAAAAGCCCATACATTACCTCATCTGGTGGGTCTGGTGTTCTCCTGTATGTGTGATACTTCTCGTGCCGAGGTTCTTTAGCAAAGTGTTCTGGTTGAGTCGTAGTGCCGCTTGAAATAAGAAGTAAAGAAGCGCCAGCTACAGGATGTTTAGAGGGTTGTGCGCCGTGAAACTCCGCATTTTTCTAATCGAGAGCGCATGATGCAACGTATTGCTCATTATCAAATATCAGCCACTCACTCTGTGAGACGAAGCATCTTTCTTTTTGAGGAAGCATCCTCAGAGAGAGCCCAAGAAAATTACGCATTTTGCCACGAATCAATAAGGAACCACCATTCACGTTGCCAAACTGGTTTTCTCCCCTAATGGCAGTACTGGCTTCAATAACTGTGCATTCCAGCTGCATGTTGTCAGACTCATCCCAGCTGACCCCAGACTGTTGTCGCGCCCATGACCAACTAGGTGCGATAGTTCCATTCTTATTGGCCAAAGCACAGATGAGTTCTGTGAAGGGCTTGAGAGATTGTCTGCGCAGTTTCCAGAGTAGGCCATGGTGCAGATCATTCTTCCATAAGCCGGCCAGATATTGGTCTTTAGATTTTCGCGCAAAAAGAGAAGCGAGAGAGGATATGGCCGGTAGATTGTCAGATTTATAAGTAAGGCTTCTGGGAGCGTATTGATAAAGGCAGTTGTACCAAGAATCATAGCTTGCCACTCCCCTCCACAAGTCCTCGGAATCTATCATGTCATATTCATCATCAATGAGGCCATCTTCGCTACTGAGGACGCTCATTGGTTCAATGGAATGCCAGTGCATCATTGTAGACCCAAAGTAAAGTTTTCTCGGTGAGAAGGCTTTTTCTTGAAATGTCCAGCCCCGACTCGGCCACGGTGAGTTCTCCAAGTCTATAGACAGAGGCCTGTCGGAAACTGTTGGAGTCGTAGTAATTCCATGCACTACATCGCCGAAAGCCATTGGGATATGGCGTAAATGAAATGCCCCTCTCAAATTTTGGCTAAAATTGTAACGAATTCTAAGGCTTTCATTTCGTTGGAGAAACCCATCATTGCACGAGGTCGTACAAAGTGGAATAATTGTTACCAAGGCGTTGTGGAACACCTCTGACATTCCTTGAGATCTGAGACTGTCAAGCTGCCAATCTCAGAAGACGGCGGTCTTAAACGCAGCCACTGTACCGAATAACAACTTGTTATACAATAAAGTAATGGGCATTAAGCGATGGATTACCTCATTTGTGTCCAAATCGTAGACGAGCGTCTTCCCAGTCCATCAGCATTGAGGTGCAGCTGTAAGTTCAGCACAGCCACAAAAGTACGAATTCAGCCACCCACTACAGCCCCACATCCACCTCTGGTCACAAAATCGTCCAAAGAGTACATCAAAACATTCAGAAACCCGAAAAAGAGGGGGAAAACGCGGTATTTGAGACATTGTGGAAATTTCTCACATCCTTTAGATTTCCAGGTATACCCCTAGTAAAGGTGTGAACTACCTATGTTAACAATAGAATACAACCCAAGCATAGCGCCCGAGGCTGCTCGGCCAGAATGCTATTCCAGTCGCCTTATTAGTTTACTAGTCCCCAAACATTCACAATGAGAGCGTCACAGAACAGAATTGCTAGTCCAAAACTCGTCTATTGATTAAAAATGCATCAAGGCAATAAAGTTACATTCAAAACTCCAGTCATCCCATGCAAAGTCAGGGGCTAGACCAAGCCCAAATCCCATATGCCAAAATGCTCAGGGCCCCGTCATGTTCCTATGCTTCATACGCCTGTTTATACTCACTCAACCAGTTAACGCGAGCCGCCGCTTAGGGGCTTCGACTCGCCCTTTTCATCCACACTGTCGTCATCGCTGTCATCACCGACTGCATAGTGCTCAGCCTCATCGCCGGCCAGACGCTCATCTGACCTGTCGCGGTAGTCTGCAAACTGCTCATCATCGCTTCCCTCAGCGAAGGCGTCATACAGCTCGCCACCACGAGTTCTGCGCGACCTGCCACCAGCAGCGCCCTTCTCACCAGAGTTGAGACCCTCGGCTTCCTCTTCGTCGATGAGCTCAAATTCGTAGTTGTCGCGAGAGTTGTTGAGGCGTCGGCGGCGGGCGATCCAGAGGTAGATGCCCAGACCAATACAGAAAGCGGCAATCAAGCCAATGGCACCATAAATCCACACCTTCTTGGAGCCAAAGTCGGGAAGCCACGATACCCATGAAGAAGCGGCCGCCGAAGTGGTCTCCTGGGCCACGTTGGTACCGCTGGGGGCTGGTGCGGTGGTGCCACTTGGCTTGGCGGGGTTCTTGGTTGGTCGCTCGGGATGATCCGAAGGCTTGCTCACAGTCACGGTGGGTGTTGAAGCAGGAGCAGTGGTAGTGGGCTGAATGACATCGTGGTCATCGTCGTCGTGCTCCGAGGGCATGGGCAGGAGAGTGGCCTTCTTGGCATCGATCGATTCACCCCACAGCTTCAGGTGCCAGTCGATAAACTTGCCGGAAAACTCATTTTCTTCAGTATCTCGGACAATGATGGTCCACTTGCCAACACCAGACTCGCCCCTGATTCATGTTAGTCGGGTACTCCTCAAAAGAAGGAAGAAAAAGACATACCAGTGTGCAACACTCATGAAGGTCCACTTCTTGTATCCCGCCTCAGCAGAGTCGAGCTTGCGAACAACGGCAATGTGGCTGACGATACCCTCAGGGCTGATCAAATCAACGCTCAGGTCACCGCGGCGAGTGTGGTCAACGTTCATGGTGACGGTAACGTGCTCGACACGTTCCACGTTGGATTCCTTGAGCATGTCGGCCGTGACCTCAAAGGTCGATGTCAGGCCCTCGGCGCCCTGGGGAATGTCCTTCTTGATGTGGATCCAGGGGGAAAAGTACCAGGCCTGAGGCTTGACCTTTTTCCAGTCCTTGGCCTTCTCAACGAGAGCATAGGAATCTATCTTGCCGTATCCAAAGGTATGACTGAACTGCTTGCCGATGCTCGTCTTTTGCCACTCAGCCTCGCCATCGTCAATGGGAACCGCAGTGTCCATGGCCAGGTACTGCATATCTCTCCAGCTCAGGTCGGGTCGAACCTGCATAACCAAGGCGAAGATACCGGCGGCAAGAGGCGCAGCAGCCGAAGTGCCACCATGGTTGCTATAACAGGCGTTTGCGCCAACATCAGTGGTGTGCTGATCATGTTAGCTCACTCAACATTTATCATCAGTCAGAAAACACTTACAATCGCGTCACCGTTGCCACTGCTGTAGGTGACAACAAGCTGAGCCGAGCAATGCTCCGAGTAGTAGGGGTGTGCACCAGTGTGATCGACAGCACCGACAGTGATGCTGTAAATTGAGTTGGTGTAACCGTCAAAATTGCAGTTGTCGCCATTGGCGGCGCCGTTACCGCTAGCAAAAACGTAGATGGATCCCAGGCCGCCGCGGCCCTTTTGAATGGCCTGAAGCATAGCCCTTCTGATCAGTACTCCCGGAGCCTCCATGGTTCGGCCGTCATCGGAGGGGCCCCACGAGCATGAGTAGATCTGAGTGTCCTGGTACTTGTACATCATGGCCTCTGCCTCGTCAGCATCGGTGATAGCCTTGCTAAGAATTCGAAGTCCGGCAATCTTGGAGTCGTACGCGACACCCACACCGCACACATCGTTGCGAGCCGCTGCGACCTCTCCTGCACAGCGAGTACCGTGTCTATCGTCAGACAGCTCGGGGGCGGGGCTGGGGTCGTGGTCGTTAAAGTCCCAGGATCCTTCGGCAAAGTAGTTTGGCGCAAGATCCTTGCTGTTCATGTCCAGGCCGTCGTCGACGATGGCGACAGTGGCGTTCTTTCCGGTAATGCCCTCAAGCCAGAGGCCAGTGACGTTGACATCGTGGCCGGCTTCGTTGGGGTTGGGGTTCAAGAGATGCCACTGCTCAGTAAAGATTGGGTCTGAGATGCCGAGAGTCTTCATGACCTGGGCTTGCTTTACTGTGGCCTCGCCCCTGGGCAGGAGGCGACGGGGAGAAGGGCCATTTCGAGGCGGCGGGGGAGCTCGCTTCTCGAGGTGCATGCGAGGCTCCTGCTTTCTGGCAAGGAGGACACCGTCGAGGGGGTCCGAGCCGCCAACATCGCGTTTCCTTCTCCTGCGCTCTTGAATCTCTCTCTTGACGACATCCTCGTTGGTCTTAGGCGATCGAAATACGTGGTGGTGGTCAAGGCCGAGCGGGCCCTCGTGTCTCAGGCCGAGGCGGCTGGCTATTTGCTCGGGAGTGGTCGAGCGGGCGAGTTGAAGGACATAGTAATCGTGGCTGCTGTGGTCTCGGGCAACTTGGCCATGGGAAAGGACGGCGAAGCCGGCGAGGCTCAGGAGGGCCGAAATCTTCATGATGAAGGCGAGGGGAAGGGGGGGCCTTGGAGGCGCGGAGTGAAAGACGCGTGAAGCGGGATCGCAATAATTCTAATACATCAATAGCGGTGTCGCGGCCAGCCGAGATGAGTGAACGAGAGAACTAGAGGGCGAGTGTCAGCTTGAGGGCGCGAAAATGCATGCCCAGGTTGAATAAGGACACCGGGACGGATGTTATGGGCGGCAAGCCGGGAGCTGACGTGGTCGCAATTGGAGCGCGCGCACGCGAAGCAGTTGGTGAGGGGCAGGAGAGACCTGTCGTACCTTTCAGACTCAGCGTGAACCCGCCGTGGTGGTCGTGGGAGCGCGGGGGTGAGATGGATAGGATCTCGTTGTCGAGGGGAGAAGTGTTGTCGTGGCCTCGAATTGATTTGGATCGTAGCCTGGACGGGCCTGGTCTGGAACGAGCAGGGTCCGTAGTAGGTAGGTGGTTAGCGCATGTACATGACACATGTACGTACTCCTCCGTGCATGTCCATCTCCGTTGGCGTACCCGTATGTAGGGCGCGCGACCGGGAATAGGGGATCTGACGCCAACCTTGATCACCCTTTAGGGGCCTTCTGGGGCTGTTCGGGGCCTTTTGGGGGGGCCTCCTTTGGGGCTCCCTTGGGGCGTAGCATGTACCAGCTCAGCCTGCGCCACACCTGGAGGGGCGGCGGTACGTGTCCCGGAGGAACTAACTCTGGGGAATCCACCACTAGGTTAGATTTGACTGCCGTTCCTGGAGAGCCCGATTATTAGACAACTACCGTACGCGTGCAAAGCATCATTTCCCTTGTGTTTTCAATTTAACCTTGATTGTTGAGCCAAGCTGCGGCCAATCCTTTGTTCTCCGGCCGTTTCCCAGATTAGAGCGCCAGCAAGCAGCAATCACATCCGAGCCCGCTGCGAGCTACGCCACCATTGTTGGGAGTAAGCGTGCATCGGCCGCAGCCCCACGCCAGCACCGAACGCTCCCTGAATAGTAGCACGGGCCCCCCGTGAAACACACTGGCCCGCGTATGCTGTATGATGCCCATGCCCCATGTCCATGCCCCTTACTCACATGTCCAATTCCAGCTATTTTGCCCCGATTCAGGCCTGTTTACGTAATCCGCCCTTTGTCGCGGTTGAAGCAATCAGCCAGTTTCCTGACAATATCATGAATTTGCGCGTGTGTGCGTGTTTTCTTTTCTCGTTTTGAGTTTTATTGGTCTATACACGTCTAGTCATGTTTTTCGCCCCTGTCCTGCTCGCAAATGTCAATGTGACCAACTCCATTCGCCTTGTCCCAAAGGGATGCCCGCAAACACCGCCACCTAGCAATCAATCAAATCACCATCACATCACGCCCCGTCACCCCAACCCTCGCCCTCTCTAAGTCTAAGTCTAGTCCAACCCCCAACATTTCCACCATCACAGTGACTCCTCCTTGTGGATTTCGATACCTGGCGGCGCCCCCGTGAGGGCCTTGCACTGTGCGTAGATAACAAACTGGGCCGACACCAGTCCGCAAGTCATGACCAGACGAGGTCCCAGACCCGTCAGAAGCAGTCGCTTTGGCCCAAACTCGCGCGCCAGCTGGAACATTCGGCTCGTAGCACCCTGCTTCGGGTCACCCGCGCCCTTGTTAATGGCCGACAAAAGCGTGTCGGCCGGGTGAGAGAGCACGGCAGCGGCCACACCCGCCGCGAGTCCGGACGTCAGCTCCACCCCGGTGCTCTCTAGCTGCGTCAGCCTGGCCTTGCGCTCCGGGCCCATTGCACGGTAGATGATTTCATTCGCCGCTTCGTGCACCGAAAATTGTCCCACGGCAAAGGGAACCTGCTTGAACAGCAGAGGGACAAATCCCGAGTAGAATCCTCTGAAGCCTTCCTCCTTGGCCATTCTCGCAAAGCCGGATGCCAAGCCAGTGGCATATCCACGCTGGGAGACGAGACGAATTCGTGTCGCTTCAAGCGGGCACAGTAAAATATCGGCAAAGAACTCGGCCGTAGCGCTCGCAGTGAGGTAGATGGCCGTCCGGTGGGCTACGGCATTTTCGGTGCCGCCGGCGTAACTGATGTACTTCTTCTTGAAGAACTCGTAGCCCGCAAACTTGGCTCCGCCCTGGACCAGATACCCGACGGCAGTGGGGCCGAATCCGGTGAGCAGAGTCGATGCTCCTTCCTTTGCGACAATGGTTCGAGCGGCCCGAACCATGTTGTAGCCTTTCAACGCATCGTCGACCTGGATTCGCGTCTTTACGACGTCAATTGGGGTAGCGGCCTGTTGCCGTTAGCACTGCAATATTACATGATTGCCATTCTCATGAATAAACATACAGCGTGAGTTGAGGTTGCCGCCAGGGCACCTGCGCCAAAGAATTTGACATAATCGCTGAGAGTGAAACTGGGGACTTCAGACTGTTTCTGTGCCATTATCATTAATGTCTCTTCTGATAAACATACTGAAGAGACATCTTTGAACGCGGCCAGGCCTTGAGCATTTATGGTCGGCAGCTCGCCGAAGTTGATGACGTCGTTCCGTGTCTGCCGAGCAGAACCTTGAAATTTTTGGTTCGACAAACGGTAGATAACGACGAGGAGGCGCCGATTTGCCGCGTTCGGGCCTCCATCGGCATCACGGCATATCGACTCGGCGAGTGGATTTCACGTCATTTTTCATTCACAATTCTTCCTCTTGAGGAATTGTTCTTGTAGTGATGTTTTTTTTATTCGGATCAATAACATGGCTGCTGACGCCAAGTTGAAATTATAGAAACGGTGTCGCAGAGCCAAAACTTTTGCCAAGTCGATTGCAATCTGGGCGTGCCGTTTTTATTTTCCGAGCGAACGGTGGCTAAAAATAGACTAGCGCGCCATATGTCGGTGCCGACGACGGCAGATTGAGAGGATAATGACATCATTGATACGTTGGTTCTACGAGAATGGACAATGAAGTCATCAAGGTGTCGTCCAATAACAAGTTTATGGATTTTTTTTATGTGTTCGTTTTTGTAGTTTATGTTATTTGTGGTAGGTGTCAATTGCAAAATTGAAGACTTCCCAGATACGGAACCTAAGCAGTCATCGGTGGCTTCAATGTCACATTCGATTTAAATTCATTGGACAAATGATTCAATCCGCGCAAAGGCCTAAATAAAAGCAATAATTCAGAAAAAAAAATAAATAAACCAATAAACCCGATAGAAATGCTAGAGAGAGATTCGCCGTACTTGGGCTCGGAATTCTAATTGCTTTTTAACAAGTTGGCATTCATTGCCATGTGGTATAGGGTGGCTAGCGCCGGACCCTGGCGCGTCTCGCTACGCGACGCGACAAATGAGGGCTGCAACATTACCCATCAAAGTCCAACTGAGCCTGAAGCCATCCAACAAGGGAAACAAACACTTACATGCGACCTGACAAATTGAGAAATACGCCGTGAACTTGTGTATTGTATCATATCCTTGTTTGCGGTACCGACAGAGCTGGCAGACTGACACTCTCTCGGCCCTGGTTGCCCCCCCTGTATTCATCGCAATCGTGGAGTTCTACTGTTCTTCACCACAATTTGACTGCTGAACTCTTTTCGGATATACATTAAAATCCAGGCCTTTTCATAAGCCGCGAGCTTCTGGGATAGGAGCCAGGAACTGAGCCAGCCAATAGTTCAACGTGGGTAATTTTTGGTGCATACACACGAGCCTGCTCTTGTACCAAGCCTGGACGCTGCTAACTGCGACTAGTTATACAGTCTGATGAACAAGATGGGACGCCCAGCAAGAGCTACGCGTACAACTGCTCTCTCAGCATCTAAAAAAATCTCAACCCAAGTCAAAACTGATGAAGAAAGCCCTGAAGTTGTGAAAAGAGTGGTGAAACGGCCTGCCCGCCGTCAGGACACATCAGAAAGCGAGGCCTCAGCTGCAGAAGAAAGTGACGAACCTGAGCCAAAGAGGAGAAAACCTCAGACATCCAGGAGCAAAGGCAAAGGCAAAGGTGTGGCTGCAGAGCTGCACCTGCGGCTATTTGGACCAGGAGGCACATCTGCTCGGCAACATTGCGCACCACCCAAGAGACGGCACGCTGTGAACTACCACCGACCTATCTTGCTAGATGATGCCGCCTCTAGGGGTGCTCTTCTGGCCTGGTTTGACAGCGTGAGCACCAAGCGGCAAATGCCGTGGCGCAAGGCCTGGATTAACCCGCGCGACCACAGCAAGGACGACCTGCGAGATCTGCTTGAACGGCGAGCGTATGAGGTCTGGATCAGCGAAATCATGCTGCAGCAGACGAGAGTGGCCGTGGTGATTGACTACTGGAACAACTGGATGTCAAAATGGCAAACGATTCACGACCTGGCAGCAGCCGATGCCGATGACGTTTTGAGTGTGTGGCGCGGGCTCGGCTACTACAGCAGAGCGACAAGAATACACGAAGCCTCCAAGCTTGTCGCAAAAGACCCAGAAATGAAGGGTCTCCTGCCCTCACATGTCGCAGATCTCGAGGCCAAGGTGCCAGGCGTCGGCCGATACACAGCCGGAGCCATTTCTGCCATCGTCTTTGGTCGAGCAGTCCCCATGGTCGACGGTAACGTGCTGCGAGTGCTGAGCAGGCAGATGGGGCTCCTGGGAAATGTCAAGACTGACAAGATGGTCATCGACACCCTGTGGGCTGCTGCAGATGCACTTGCCAAGGCAGTTGCTGGGGACAAGCCCGAGGGTGAAGACGAAACTGACGATGTGAGCGATCGACCAGGCCGATGGGGTCAAGCACTCATGGAGCTGGGGAGCACCATCTGCGGACCCAAACCAAACTGCTCCGAGTGCCCCATAAGCGCGACTTGCCGTGCGTACGGCGAGGGAAAGCTGCTGGCCTCGGGCGCCAAGGCCGATATTGGTGACATTGAGGACTGCGACCTTTGCGAGCCTTTGGAGGACTCGGAAGAGACTGAACAAGTTGCCGAGGCGAAACCAAAGCCTGCCGCCAAGCAGGGCAAGCAGATGAAGCTGTCGGCGTTTGCGTTCAAGACCTCGTCTGATGACAAACCAAAGCCAAAGCCGGCTGTGAGCGCCAAAGAGATGGAGACTATCGTTGAACATGCTCGAAAGTTCCCTGTCAAGGTTGTCAAGAAGGCCGTGAGAGTGGAGGAGACTCTTGTCTGTGTGATTCGCCGCAGCGATGGCCAGTATCTCATCCACAAACGCCCTGAGAAGGGACTTCTCGCTGGCCTCTGGGAATTTCCGAGCCAGATTCTGCCAGAAGCGGAGAAGAACACGGCCAAGAGTCGTCGGTCGGGGGCAATCGACTTTGTTTCGGACCTGATCAAGCAGGATCCGGGGTCGGGACTGAAGCATGTCGGCGAGTTGGGGAGCGTGCCCTGGCTCTTTTCCCACATCAAGCTCACCATGCATGTCCACCTCTTTACCTTGGACGAAGCTAGCATCACAGACGGGGAGTTTGATGCGGATGCTAGACTCAAATGGGCGTCAAGCGATGCTGTTGATAACGAGTCAATGGGCACGGGAATGAGAAAATGCTGGGCACTCGCCAAGGATCACGATGAATAAGAGGGATGTTTTGGAAGACTCTTTGTATCCGGTATAAATATTATTTATTTTTGTAATTTATAGCTTGTTTAGATTAGTGTGGATGTCGCTTTTGAACATTGAACGCGATGGCCAACAAGTTTAAAAACATTTCAACAATATTATGTTTACCTAAGACGACTAATTCGAAGCAATTACATAGACCTTCCCAAATTTTCCATCCTTACGCTCTAGAAATCATTTAATACGTTAAAACAAAAGCAATCTTTTTTTTCCACCACTGATGTCCAATAAGGCACCCTGCCCAGTTGACTTGACAGTTATACAGCTGCATTGATGCACTGCACATACTTGCGAACATAATCCTCATCAATTGGTGGCACTGGGTAAGCATCTCCACCAAAGACATGTCTGCCTGCAGGCATGGCCTTTACCAAACCACCCGCGGTCTCATCAGTGTACCCATCTACAATGGGAGTAATACAAGCCAAAGAGCTCTTGGGGTGTTCGGCTGCGTAGTCGAGCGCTCGCTTGTACCACGCAGAAAAGGGGATGACCTCCTTTCCACCGCTGGCGGTGCCCAGTAGCTGGAAGAAGTCGTCAAAGGTTGGTGCCCGGGGGTTACGGAAGTCGTAGTCCTCGCCGATTCGCTCCATGTCCTTTGTCATGACGGCAAAGATGGTCTCGCAGATGTAATCGACGGGCAGTGCCGATCTGAGGTCAGCGTTGATTGATGGGAATGCACCCAGCTCAAGACTTCCGGAGATCAGGTTGTGCAAGAAGTCACCGCGATCAAGACGGAAGTGGCCGTTGGCGGCCGAGGGAGCAACGAATGGTAGACGGTACGAGGAGGCCTTGGCACCTCGGAAACGTGCAGCCACGATCATCTTTTCCGCCAGGTACTTTGAGGTACCGTAGCCATACTCGCCATCCTGCTCTGTAAGACCATGGCCGACATGGATGGGCAGCGTGGAGATGGTTGACACAAAGTGGACTGCCTTGCCACGTCCGCGTGAAGCGAGACGCAGGACCTCGTGAGTGCTCACCATATTAGGACCGATATAATCTTCCAAGGGGCGCATCCAATCAACGAGGGCGCCAGAGTGGAAAATAGCATCGACCTGGTTGGCCAATTCGTCAAACACCTTCTCGCTTAAACCGAGGAAGGGCTGGGAGATATCGCCGGTCACTGAGTTCAGCAATGTCTCATATGTAGTGTCCCAGAGATCGTAGTGCTTCAGCATGCCGACCATTCGCTCCTGTGCCTTGCTGACGGTGGTAGCACGCACCAAGCAGAAGACAGAGATGCCATTTTTAAGCAGTTCATGTACCATGAATGCGCCGACAAAGCCGGTGGCGCCGGTGACGAAAACAGTCTCAGGGCGTGTGGTACAAGCAGTAGGATCCTTGGAAATGTTGTTAAAGGTAATGCTGGGATCCAGGCAGCCCCTGCGGAGCGCCTCCATGTTCAGATACGAAGCGGTGGATGTCGGGGTGTCTGGTGTCACACCGCCGGACTCGGAAGCGCTTGATGACTCGCTGGTGATGCTCTCCTGCAGCTGAGACAGCAGGTACTGGCTGATAGACTTCAGGTTGGGGTGGTTCATCGCGATGTTGGCTGACAGGGCCAAGCCGCTCAGGAGACCTAGCTGGTTGCGCACGAGAACCGCTGTCAAGGAATCGATTCCGAGTTCTCGCAAAGGCCGGGAAACATCTACATCGTCCACCTGGGAAAAGCCCAGGGCCTTGGCCACAGTCTCTCGGACCATGCGCTGTACGATGCTGGCGTGCTGGTCGGGAGCAGCCGCGCTCAGAATGTCACGCAGGTCCTGGCTTGGACCCGCACGCTTCTTGGTCTGGCCGAGCATTGAGTGAAGCAAAGGCGGGACTCCCTCTCGCTCCTCGTAGTAACTGCGTAGCTGGTCTAGGTTGAGGGCAGCACCCACGGTGAGGGCGCGGCCATCCATGATAGACTGCTCAAACAATGCCAATCCATCGGCTGGGTCGAGGTAGTCCAGGCCAAACTGGGCAAGATGAGCGCGGGTTGTCGAGACGAGCGTCCTGACCATGCCGTCACCACCCCATGTTCCGTAAGCAACTGCAGTCGCTGGCAGACCCTGGGAGCGGCGGAGGTGTGCGAGAGCATCGAGGAAAGTATTGGCAGCGGCGTAGTTGGCGAGACCTGGCAGGCCCATGACGCCCGAGATGGAAGAGAACATCATGAAGAGATCCAGGTCCATGTCCTGGGTCAGCTGGTGCAGGTTCCACAGACCATTGACCTTGGGTGCAAAAGTGTTGGCGCACTTCTCTGGCGTCAGAGATGAGAGGATACCCGAGTCGACTAGACCGGCAGCGTGAACCACACCGCGCAATGGGCGATCTTCGCCGAATGCTGCCATGATTTCCTTGACGCTGTCCAAGTCGGCGATATCACCACCGACAACGGTAGCTGTAGCGCCCAATGTTGCGAGTTCAGCTATCAGTGCCTCAGCGCCGGGGGATTCCATACCACGTCGAGAAGTCAATACTATGTCGCGAACACCGTGTACGCTGGCAAGCAATCGGGCCACACGACCTCCGAGGTCACCAAGACCGCCGGTGACAATTACGGCGCCGTCGGTTCTAAGTAGCGGCTCGCTTGTTGGCTTCGTCGCACCTTCCACGCGCTTCATTCGCGGGATGAACACCTTTCCTCGGCGCAGAGCGCATTCCGGCTCGGTCTCTAGCGTCAGAGCTGTGGCGAGGGAAGCAATTCCACTCTCCTCATCCATGTCGACCAGGCGCAGACGCAGCTCCGGGTGCTCGCTGCGGGTGGTACGCATCAGTCCCCACAGCGGCCCCGCTCCGAGTCCGGTAGGGCCGTCACCCGCACCAGCGCCGACGGCGTGACGGGTAACCCAGATCAAGGGCTTAGACAATGTGTCACTAGCAGCCTGCTGTAGCTGCGCTAGTCCCTTTTCCATGAAGCCTCGGGTTTGCTGCAGGACATCGTCGCTCGAGTCCCATAGGCAGATCAAGCCGTCCAGCTGCTCGGCCTCTTCGAGAGTCGTAATGGGGAACAAATGCATGCCTGTGCTTGTCAAGACTGCCTTCACGTCCATAGACCATTCCGTTTCGCCTGCAGGGCAGAGGACTCCCCACAAACCACGGGGTCGACCATTGGCCACATCGACCTGTCGCCAATCAACCTCGAACTTGAAAGGGTTTGCCTTGGCCGAGGCCTCATCGCCTTGAGCAGCATCACTGAGGTAGTTGACTTCTCTGGGGCGGCGGAATTGCTCCCTCTGGAAGGCATATGTTGGGAGATCTACACTCTGGTAGCCGAGAGGCTCGAAGTAGGCAGACCAATCAATGGGGACGTGTCGAATGTGCAAGTCGCCGATGCTGCGCTGGATAACCGATGCGCCGTCCATGCCTGGCTTGAGGGATGGCACCCATGCGAGGGAGCCAATTTCACTGCTATCTGCAAGACAGGATGCAGCCATACCACACAGCACTGGGCGTGGTCCAATTTCCAGGAAAACGTTGGCACCGCGCTCAGCAACTGTCTGGATGGCGTCGGTGAAGCGGACAGCATTACGGGCCTGCTGAACCCAATAACTGGATGTCTCAAGCTCACCCGCCGCAGCCATCGTGCCAGTCAAGCTGCTGACGATGGGAATCTGTGGTGAGCTGAAGCGCATGGTTCCAGCAACTGCTTGGAAGTCTTCCAGCATGCCATCCATATGGTGCGAGTGGAATGCATGGCTGGTCTCCAGTGCCTTAGTCCTGCGGCCGAGTCCGGCAATGTGGGCTGCTACACTATCAACGGCGTCAACATCACCAGAGATAACCGTCTGTGAAGGCGTGTTATAACCAGCAACGCCAACCTTGTTGTCGCAACCCATTTCTGCAATGGCTGCTGTCACCTCGGCGCCGCTAGCTTCCAGCGACACCATCTTGCCATTGCCGGGAAGGGCTTGCATTAGTTTTCCGCGGGCTGCAACCAATTTGCAGGCATCAGCCAAGTTCAGGACCCCAGCAGCATGTGCGGCTGCAATTTCGCCTACACTGTGGCCAATTAAGAATTCCGGCTTGACGCCCCAGCTTTGCCACAAGCGCCATAGGGATACCTCCAGTGTAAACAGGGCAAGCTGGGTGTAGTGGGTTTGGTTCAGCAAGAGAGCGTTGGCGCTATCCTTCTCAGCCCACATAACATCTAGTAGCGGGGGCTCCAGCTCTGTAAGGTTTGCGACAACCTCATCCATGGCCTCGCGGAAAGCGGGATAGGCCTCGTACAGATCCTTACCCATTCCTGGCAGCTGGCTTCCCTGGCCAGTGAACAGCATGGCCAGGCTTGGCTCCCCAACTTGCTCCGTACCAGGCAGGGTGTAGGAGTCCGAACCGAGAGAGGCTAGTTTGTCGATCAACTCAGCCTTGTCTGTGGCCGTCAAAACTAACCGGCGGTGGAAGTGGGTGCGTTTTGTGGCGAGGGAGTAGGCTACATCGCCTAGGCGGTCGTCTTGGTCCGTCGTGTTGCTGAGGTGCAGGCGAAGCTTCTCGGCCTGGGCGCGTAGGGCCTTCTCGTTGCTACCCGAGACTAGGAACGGGACTGTAGTTGACAATGGGGCCTGCGACTGGATAGCCTCGGCATTCTCTACTGGTCGAGGCGACTCCTCGATAATGACATGAGCATTTGTGCCGCCGATACCAAAGGCACTGACACCAGCTCGGCGTTGCTTCTCTTGCTTTGGCAACCACGGCTTATTCTCCTGCACCAAGGCCATATTCGCACTCTTCCAATCCACAGCCGGAGTAGGCTCGCTGATATGCAAGGATTTGGGCAACATGTTGTTCTTCATAGATAGAACCACCTTCATTAAGCCAACCAGACCGGCGGCGGCCATGGTGTGGCCGACATTGGATTTGGCCGAACCAAGCAACAAAGGCTCCGAATCCGATCCACGGCTACCAAAGACCTCGGCCAGCGCCATTCCCTCAATGGGGTCGCCTAATTTGGTGGCGGTGCCATGGGCTTCGACGTAGTCAATGTCGCCTGGCTGCAGACCCGCGCTAGCCAGGGCAGTTCGGATAAGCCGCTGCTGGGCAGGGCCGCTGGGGGCAGTGAGGCTAACGCTACGGCCGTCGTGATTAACAGCGGTGCTGCGCAAGACGGCATGGATCTTATCCCCGTCGCGCTGGGCGTCCGAGAGGCGCTTCAGCAGTACGACAGCGGCGCCCTCACCCCAGCCAGTGCCTTCAGTGTCGGCCGAGAATGCACGGCACCGACCGTCAGGCGAGATACCGCGTAGGCGACTGAATTCCACATGCAACCCGGGATTGAGCATGAGTGTGGCACCGGCGGACACGGCCATGTTGCACTCACCCTGGCGCAGCGCAGTGCAGGCAAGGTGAGTGGTGACGAGTGTAGAGGAGCATGCGGTATCTACAGTCATGGCTGGTCCCTCAAGGCCCAGGATGTATGAAAGACGACCCGATAGGGTACCACCAGACGAGCCTGTCACGGTGTATCCGTCAAGCTCTGTCAGGTTTCGCGGCGCGGCAGGGTCCAGTCCGCCGTGGGATGGGATGCTGCTCGTTCCAATATACACACCCGTCTCGCTGCCACGCAGCTGGTCCATGGTGTAGCCCGCGCGCTCGAAACCTTCCCAGCATGCCTCCAGCAGCATGTACTGTGTGGGATCCAGAGAAAGCGCCTCGCGCGGCGCAATGCCGAAGAAGGACGCATCGTATGAATCAATCTCTGGTATAAAGCCGGCCTGGCGACAGTAAGTCTTTCCAGGAGCGCTGGGGTCTGCGTCATACACAGCATCGGCATTCCAACGGGTCTTGGGCACCTCGGTGATCGCGTCGCCACCGGTCTCGAGCAGTTGCCAGAACTCCTCTGGGGTGACGATACCGCCGGGGAGACGGCATGCCATGGAAATAATGGCAATGTCTTCATTATGAGCAGCCCGCTGCTCGGTGGGGACAATTGCGGTAGGGGTGTTGTTAGTGCTGGACAGGTACGTGGCTAGCGACTTGATGGTGTAGTGCTCGAATATCTTGGCTGGTGACACCGACAGGCCCAGCTGTTCTTCCAGCGCCTTTCTAAGGCGTACTACCCTTATTGAGTCGCCTCCGACCTGGAAAAAGTTGTCCTTGGTAGAGAACCGGTTATGGCCAAGCACGTCCACCCAGAGGGCCGACAAGCGTTGCTCCAGCTCGCTGGCAGACTGTACCGTGGGGGTAGAGTCCTGAGTGAAGAGCACTGGGTCTGGGAGGGCTTTTCGGTCGATTTTACCGTTCAGGGTCATCGGAAGGTCCTCTAGCTCGACGAACAATGACGGCACCATGTAGGCCGGGAGTCGTCCATTTAGCCAGGGACGCAGGATGCTCTCCAGCACAATGTCGGCAGTTTCTTTAACCACTGGGACACTGGGATCCCGCACACAATAAGCTACGAGGCGACCACCGCGACTAGCCACGGCTGCGGCAGACACGTACCAGTGGTCAGTCATGGCTGATTCGACATCACCGGGCTCAATGCGGTAGCCCCGGATCTTGATCTGGCCATCCATACGACCCAGCAAGGCCAGCTTTCCGGGGGCAAGGAAACGAGCTAGATCGCCCGTGCGGTACATGCGACCCTCACCGAACGGGTTGTCCAAGAACCGCTCATTAGTGAGCTCGGGTTTGTTGCGGTATCCAAGGGCGACGTTAGCTCCTGCAACGTACAGCTCGCCCTCTCCTCCGAATGGTACCGGTGACATGTCTTCATCGAGCAGGTACAGTTTGTTGTTGACGAAGGCCTTTCCAATAACCATGTCCTCGCCGGGACAGACGCTCCAATACGTCACATAGTTAGTCTCGGTCGGGCCGTACCCGTTCCATAGCGCATCGCAATACTCAAGCAGCCGCTCGGCAAGGCGGCGGGGAAGCGGCTCACCGGCGCTGAGCACTAGACGAACGCGTGGCTCGCCCTGCCAGCCACCCTCTAGTAGCATCTGCAACAGACTTGGGGTTCCTTGCAATACGGTAATTGAATGACGCTTCATCAGCTCGATTATGGCCAAAGGGTCTTTGGCCTCATGTGACTTGGCAAAGACGGCTGCAGCGCCGCAAACCAGCGGGGCAAAGATCTCCATAAAGGCCATGTCGAATGATATCGTAGTGACCACCAGAACGCGGTCTGACTTAATCCAGCCGGGCTCCTTCTGTACTGATAATAGCACGTTGGCCAAGGCGCCCTGGCTTAGCTCTACACCTTTGGGCTTGCCGGTGGAGCCAGATGTGTACATGACGTAGCCAGGGTCTTGTGAATCAACCTCTGCCTGGAGGTTGCTATCGTCTGACTCGTCTCCGTTGTAGTTCACCAGTGCCTCTTCGACGTTCCAACTCATATCAGCCCATAAGGACATGATATCGATAGTGAGTGTATCCACGACGACGAGAGTTGGTGCTGCGTCGTCGATATTTTGTTTGATGCGTTGTATGGGGAAATTAGGGTCAATTGGCACGTAGGCAGCGCCGGCTTTGAACACTGCCAACAGAACCGCGACGAGGTTGACGGATCGATCCATGGCCACTGCAACAAGATGGCCACGACCAACCCCTCGCTTCATTAACATCCGGGCGATGCGATTCGCCCGTGTGTTGAGCTCATGGTAGGTAAGCTCTGTGTCTCCGGACACAACAGCGGTACGATCAGGGAAGTTTTCCGCCGCCTTCTCGACCAACCAGTGTACGCATTGTCCCAATGCTGAGGGATCATGAGTGTCATTGACCTCATCGGTCAACGCCCGCCTTTGTTCTTCTGTAAAGGCCTCCATATTTAAGGCGGGCAAATTATTATAATGGGAATAAATGGGGGACTTTTAAAGATGTCTTCTGAATAGAAGAGGCCTGGTTCTGAGAATACAGCTTGTCATGGATATCAGGACCTCTTATATTCATCGTGAAAAAAGTTCTCCAGCCACAGGAGAACATCTAGCTACGAGAACTGTGTACCTCGGCGCAGAACCCGTCATGCAGGTTCGTCCAAGTCCCCCTCGGTCCCTTTCCACTCGGCCACTCAAATCGGGTTTCTCCACAGTCGTACATGCCTTGGATCAACTTGATTAATTACGGAAAGGAATGGCGTCAGAATCTTGGGCCAAGACATGCATCTGGCGGGTGGAGAGAAGAGGGGCGTGAGCAGAATGGCGGCCCCGAGTGGTTGGCTGCGTTGTCAATGAGGTTCAGTTACCCAACGAGATGCTGCAATAAATAATGATGGATTTAGAAGAGATCGGAACATATTGGGAACCCTGAATAAGTGTTGTTATTTGTTCTATGTGTCACGTCTCTATACGGACTGTTGTGCTCACAGCGTTGATTTGTTCCCTTACTGATGGAATTCCTGGATCTCGATCGGAAATACCCTTGTTCAAAAGTGGCATGATGTGTTTCCTAAGCTTTTGTTCGGAGGCGGGATGAGAAGACGGGCGAATGCGTACAGTGTACAGGCGCTTCCGTGCCGCTTCCGTGCCGCTCTCTCAAGGGGCAGAACGCTAAGGATGTGCCGTGTCATAGCTCGCCCGAGTCCCACTGCTGGAGCCTACCGCCCGAGATTCACGGAGGAGTGCTATCTATTTGGCTGTGAAGTCACTCTTAGGGGCCACCGGTCTCGCAACAGAAAAGTGGCGCCTGATGTTCCGATGGCTACACTCGCCTATCAGGGTCATCTTGACGAATCATGCCTAGTAAGACAATTATAGTTGATATACACCCTGCGGGTAATCACAGAGTAAAACAAACACTATTCTACTATGCGTATAAGCGAGGGACTTTCTTTTTAGAGGATAGATATCTATGAAACAGCCTCCCCTTGCTCTGTTACCGAGGTACGTTCTAGTGCTGGAGTGTCTCGGGATTGGGTCAAGCCACTTACACTGCACACCTACTATGTAGATCGCTGGAGCCCGGCATACACATCGAGTAACGTGTCAATCGAGCTAAAGCTGAGCCGCTTCAACAAGTCCTCTCGAAAGCCCTGACTGCTGGTTCCAGAACCTCACCGCTTTGCTTGTGCATGCATCCTATTGCATTGCGGAGTCGAAAGTATCCGATGCCACTCCTACATGACACAAAGCGCTATTTTTATAAATGCTCTGGTTAGCGAAATCCGGTTTGTCAGTATGGTGCATTAGCGGCGCGTATCACTGAGTGGCGAGGCTGGGATAATGCCGAGTCGCTTGCTTCTATGGAGCAGTGTGGTCAATCAGAGTTTGGGGCCATTCACTGTACGTACGGGGGGTACATTTATCCGTTATTTAGTGGCTCGAATGACGGAGCTGTCAGTACCTGTCAGTAAGTATGTATCATAATTCGCTAGAATGAAATGACATGTGGGTGATGGACTATTGGATGGGGACTCCGTGTGTTGGCCAACAGATTTTGTGTCATTTACCGACAGGTTACGTTGATTGATTCATTGCCACTATCGAAAGACATTACTGGTCAATACTATTGCTGAAAGATAACAAAGCTCTACTTTTGGCAACTGGATGGGTCCACATGTTAATCCACACCCCAGAAGATCGGCTGGGACCCCCACTGAAATGCATGAAAGGAGCAGACGCGGGATGTGTTACAGCCACTCGCAATCAAGCTAGTGGAAGAGCGAGAATTAGAAGCTCGCACTAAGCTTTGGCTAAGGCTTCGTTGCGGATACCTATGCCGTTGTGGATGGCGAGCCGTGTGCCCTGCGTGCTTAGTGCCCAATCATTGACAGGGAACGGCAGCTTGTGGGACCAGCCACGGATATATCCCGTCCCGTGTCTGACAGCTCGGATGGTGGTCAGTGTTAGCTGCATACTACGACGGGCGTCCCGTCTTTGTTTTCCTCCCTGGCTAGTTCCGCACCCGAGTCTCATCGGCCTCGATCCACACCAATGATCCTGTATCCCTTGATGGCGGCAATGCTGTTGCTTGTTTTCCTTTCGCTTAAAAAGGGAAAAATACTATATGTTCGGACTGCTAGTTCTCGGCACTCCTTCTTCCCCCCCCTTGTAACCCCTATACGCGTCCCTCACTGCTCTATTCATCCAAGCTATCGGCAACATTGCATCACTTAGCTGCCACACAACACACTACACAGAACAATATGCGTGTCGCAATTGCTGGTTCCGGCGACTTGGCTCGCTACATGAGCGAAGAGTTCACCAAGGCCGGTCATGAACTCGTCATTCTGACTCGAAAGCCAAAGCCTCAGTTTGAACTTCCGGGCGTTACCCAGTTCATCACCGACTACACTCTAGATTCGCTGAGCACTGGGCTCGCAGACAGCGAGGTCTTGATATCAACAATTGCTGATTTCGAGTCTTCATACGTCGATGTGCATCGCATCCTTATTCAAGCTTGCCAGCAGAGCTCCGGATGCAAGCGTTTCATCAGCTCCGAGTACGTTGGGGACATTGAAACCTACCCTGACCAGCCGGGATACTACTGGCAAACCCGGGGGCCGATCCGCCAGGCCCTGCGAGACCAGACGGACCTAGAATGGACCCTGGTCTCTATCGGATGGCTGGCAGACTACATTGTGCCATCCAGCAACCGGTACATCAAGGATTTTGGTGATGCCCACCCAGTCAACCTTGAGACCGGCAAAATCACTATTCCAGGCACTGGCAACGAGCCCGTAAACTTCACTTGGGCCCGGGATGTTGCCAAAGGCCTTGCAAGCCTTGCCAACGCACCAAGCTGGGAGCCGCACACCTACATCTCCGGTGAGCGCTCGAGCTGGAACAAGGTGGCGGCCACTATTCGGGAGAATAGCCGTCCTGATCTCACAGAGTCACACCAATCACTCTACGATATTGTCGAGGCCCACAGGAAGGCCTCGACCGAGGATGAGACCATCGTCACACTGACCCAGCTGTGGTCTGTCGGACATGCAAGCTCATTGCCCCAGGATAAGGTGCAGGCCCATAGGGAAAAGTACTTTGGAGGCGTGCATTTTAGAACCCTGCAGGAAGGCTTGGTACAGCTGAAGGAGAATTCGGAGATTATTCTGTGAGGCCGATGCAAGAGATCACCCTTCTGTCCTCTACAGGCCCGGAGTAGCTAGTACGTGTAGTTAGATGGCTTTCGAGGGCCAGTGCGTAATAAACATTTGTGCACATGCTTGCATCCCGCCAGTGGTTCGTTCCCCATGTTCTTGTGCTATCTGCTCCGCTATGTTCGAGACCCAAAGTGTCACGGCGGCATGCCATGAGGCTTGGTTCTATCTCACTTTAAGCTCGAGCCATCAAGTGCATCCAGAGCATAGATTCCCTTGAATTTCTTTTTCTTTGTTCTTTCCTTTCATTTTCTTCCTCTCTTTTTTTTTTTTTTTTTTTGCGTCATCAACATTACGACTGGAGTGGTTCGCTGAGGATCGACAAGTGTGGTTGGTGTATGATCAAGACCCTGTGGTGTAGGTTGTGGATATCCAGTTTCTTGGAACCGCCAACAGATTGAAACTTAGATCTCTTCCAATGCCGAGAATGATGTCACGTATTGGTTTGCCGGCCATTCATTATCTTGACCGGTGGAAGCGACATTGCGATCTACCTTTCTCCCTTAGGGCGGATCTTTAGCGTGCACATCTGCCGTCTCTGTCGCTTTGACATTCAAGTCAACCTCGGATAACCAACATGGCTAAATGCCAAGGATCCTCGCTGCTACTCTAGTCTATCCAGCCGTGTCCTGTCTCGGATCGCCATGTGAAGTCCATATTAGCACAACAAGATTTGCTCGGCACGCCCAGGTCCACACGATGGCCCACGCGGGCGGGGGCAGTTAGAATTTCTTGACACGGCACAACTACGTAATGCCGCCCGAAACTTAGCTGACGATACCTTGCATCCCGCTAATGTAGGCACTAACCAGCGCATATTTACCGAGCATCGTTCCGCTCGCCACCCCTGGGTACATCACTGCTACTGTAGCACCGGTGTCCGCGAATGTAACACGGCTTAGAGGCCCACATTGGTGTTTCTGATGCAGTGGCAGCCACCTTGGCCATGATATGACGGATGATACGATAAGAGCCGTCTGGATCAGAAAGTGGATCTTGTAAGCTGGATCGGAAAGATGCCAAGTTGATTCTGCCGACTCAGAAGTTTGCATATTGGACCCTGTCGTATCCACATGGGTCAAGACTGGTGGCGTGTCTAGATCAGCTCTCACACGGCATGTGCTTCCGGCATGTTGTTGAGGCAGTCGTTTGCTTTCCGCAGATGCCCGAGACAGAATTCACAGCTACACGCAGCGACGAGTGTGTAGGAAATTGATACACGGAAGGTTCAGATACTCTAGTTATTTTCTTGTATCTATTCTATTTTATACGTTTGTGCAATGTATGTTACTCACGGTGTCTCATTCTCAAATGCTTTGACTCTTGAAATTAGCGGTTGGCACATATGGTGACTGGTGACCCAAAACATTGGTATTGATATTCGTATAGGTATCAAACCGTCTCCACTGGAGGGTGTGGTTCGATAATAGATTAAGATGTACTTCTTTAGCTTGCTGAGTTGCATTGTTGAAGCCATTCCATGTTGGAACTGTGAAAAGAGGGCCGTCAATGGATGACTAGCCACTGTACTAGGAATCTAGTGTTCTATTTAGACCTTGCTTTGGCCTTGAATCTGACCTGAGCCAAGAGCCAAGGATTATTTGCATTCTTTTTCAAACCATTTGCATTATTCCTCAGCAAAAAGGGCTTACTGTCGGAAGTGGCCTCACGAGGTGGCCTCATGTGGCTGAGATATCATTGCTCGACGATATCCGGAGTACTCAGGGGTATCGCTGCACGCTCTAGCTCTCCCTTCCTTACTATAACTTTCTAGTGGAATAGGACGTTTGATTATATACGATCCGAACCCGGGACTGGCGATTTGCATAAAAAGATTCTTTTACTCGATGTGTTGACAACCTTAAGAACAAGGGAGATGGTTTGAGATGAGGTGGCATCCGACAGCACTTGTGAAGGCAAGCAACTTGAATACTCACCGTCCAATAAGGAACACCGACCTCCTCGAACACGACGTGATGATTGTATTGCAAAGCCCGATCGAATCGAGCAGCCGAGTTCCTCTGCGATAACCTCTGCTCTGGCACTTTGCCGAGAAGGCCGACCAGTGAAAATCCATAACCGAGTCCCCGCTCTGCGAAACGACGAAATATTTTTTAATAAAACAAAATTAGTCAAAGCCTATTCTGCTTCTGTCAGAGCCTGGGGTTCCTTGCTTCTTCTGTCTGGAGCCATAGATGCAACGGTTGCTGTCGCTATTGGACGAATAGACGGGATATACTATTGACATCATCATGAGCGAATTTTGGGTTCGATGGGTGGCTGCACAAGTTTTATCGAATATTATACTCTCTCAAAACCGACAAAGGCATCATTTTTCGACAAATCACTTCTCGGACTGAGAGGGACCAAGGTATAATCAGGTGCCTTTCCTACCTACCCTATTTAGCCCTCGTACTCCGACAGAAATATCCTCGAGGTTTGCATGACAAAAGCCAGAATGCTGAAAGTTCTCACTGTTCGACGAGCCGTTCGATCTTATTGAAGAATAAAAAATAATTCGTCACAGCCATATCCTACGTCGAAGCTATCGGTGCTGTGATACCGGAAGTCCTCGGCAGTAAGGTCAGGCAGCCTCATACAATATGGTTGCCTCCACACGACTGACCAGTCAGTGCCCGTATACCCAATGGAGAAGATGTCAAGTTGGCCTTAAGAATACTTGGAAGTTTACCAATCCCACACCTCCGACTAGCAAGCCCACGATCGTATCCAGCGTCGAGTAATCATCGCATGTGAATATCGGTACCTCCGCCACTATCGTCTATTCCTTGCATCAGATTTGTTTTACTGGTAAACACTATTCATAGGCTAGTCGCTAACCTGATAGATATGAGATTTCTGAAAAATGACATAGCCATGCCGGCTTTAGTTCATTGACCTGGCGATCAAAGCTATTGACACATCACTATTATCAGCAGATAATGCCTAAATATGCAAGGCTACAATAACAGAGGCTGGCTATTTGGATGGCCCTTCATCTCCAGATCTTGTCAACCCATCAACCTATCATACAGTACAACCCTAGAGAGGGATGTGTTTTTCGAAGTGACCCAACATGTCTCGCTGCCCCAAGCGTTTGAAGGCGCTTCCTCAGTGATACGGGATAACGAGGAACTTTTAGGGGGTTATAACCTCAATAGCTAGCACCATACATGTTAGACCCTTGGAAACATGACGAGAAACAGAGGAAGCGACAAGAAACTTACTCGCCGGCTCAGCGCTTTCTACACCCTCTTGGGATCGCCTTTCGGACTGATATCATCGCTGACTCAGCACTCTTCGACTTGACAAACGCAAAATAGGACTATTGCCCGATGTGTCATTGACATTGTTCTTCATAATGCGATCGGCAGAAGGTTGGGCGAGTCTGAGGTCAGTCTGCGACACAGCACCTCAGATCATTCGGCTAGATCGCTTCACTCTTTGCGGAAGGACGAATTATTTTACTTCTCTTTTCTTGATCCGAGCCACCTTCGAGAACACAAAACTTGCTGGTACCATTTTGGGGGCTCCCCTCCTGTTTCTCCTTTGGACCCACATCGTCGTGGTCGCATCGGCAGTCGTGTCCAACATGTCCGATGGCTTGCCAAAACGGGCAATTTCTTCGGTGTCTCGCCAAAAATGGACTGGCCAGTGCACTCGTTTTTTGGATGTGCTTTGTATCAATTGGCGATAGAAGGCGTAATTGTGTTTGGGGACGATTGTCTACTGATCATGCCATTCAAGAGAGGTAACCTCATCGTCGAGCCCCGCGTCGTGTCTCAGTTGGAACTCAAATACCGAGGCATGGTTCACTATGCCATACTCGGGTCCGGCAATGGATTCTAGACCAAGAAATAAGCCACGGGCTGCCGTTTGCCAAGCCAACCTCATTATCCTAAATTCCATAGACCCAATCGGAGTCATGTCGCATCACGATCTCTTGTCGGCATGTGTCAGTGGCCTGCGTTTTCAGCATCTGCAGCCGGTGGCGAGTTGCATTGATTGCCAACAGGTAAATATGTCTACGACAATGAGGTGCCTCACCAGAAACACCTGTGACAGGTCTAGACACAACAACGGTTCTTCGGCACACGGTGAAGAACACGATCGGTGCAATACTGCTGCGCATTTCTGAAATATTCAACTAAAATATGATGTCACCTGCCTGATATCATCGACGACGATCAACCTGCACTACCTACACCATGTCAGAGGCGTATCACTACGGCGACAGAATAATTCGACTGCCTGTTTGCGAAGCGCTGGGAGCCCGTCCTGGGAAGGGGCCATGCATTTACTGCCAAAAAAGGGTCGATGAACCAGACAGATCTGGGCGTTCTAGAGCCCCCCGTCCGAGACAAAAGCTTGATTACCCGCATATTCATGGCAAGACCTGCCTCTCAGCGCATGTAACGTGTTCAAGGTTTTCGGTGGCATTATTTTGAGTTATTTCCGGACGGTTTATTGCCATTGGAGCCAGACATGAACTGGGGTGATGGTTTTCGAACTCGCAGCGATCATTTGTTGACCTGGCGGGTTGAGAAATGAGGAATGGGTGTTTTGGTTCACATATGATGCGACGTGGCACAGCGCATCGCATTGAGCCAGATCAGAGTCAATGATGTTGAAGGTGTGGCTGAATTTGGCCGTCAACGGGCCGTAGCGATGCTTGGTCCATTGAATGTGCCATCGTGTCATGGAGTTTTCTGCCCCTTTCACGCCCCCGTCATTCCAATAAACTCCTGCATGATCAAAAACCCCAAAGAAACGAATCAACCAAACCAGAGCACACAATTACCACATGAATAAATGCAATGTTACATCCTGGTGTTTTTTTAGTAATCCAGACGAACAAGTGGGAGCGACGGGGAATGCAATGAGGTATGAGTCTCACCAGACAAGAAAACTGACTCACATAGGTTCCTTTACCGCACCCAATTGATAAGAAGCGATGATGCAAGACATTGTTTTGTCACATGAAGAAAAGGGTACGTACAGGACCATCGTTATTAAACTTAAGGGGCTTTGGGTCGGGTTGAGAGATTGCTCTTCCCAAAAACCACCATCACTCGTGCCATTCTGTCATTTTAACATGCATAGTCAAGACTTCACAACGGACCCAAAGGTCCCCAATGAGAAAGGTAGTTCGTCTGAGGGCCTGGACTTCCAGGCTGCTCATGTAGAGGATGTTCAGCAGACGATCGATCCGGCTGCGGAGCGCAAAGCGGTGGTGAAGATTGATATGTTTGTTGTCCCCGTGCTATTCGTCATCTACTTGTCATGCTTCATTGACAGAGCAAATATTGGTGAGTGCAAGCTGGAAATAATGTGTTCACCTCATTTGTAGAATATGCTGACAGCCGCAGGCAACGTGAAGGTTGCAGGGATGCCAGATGATGTAGGCGCATCCGAAAGTCAATTTTCAACGGCCATCTCCCTATTCTTCATCACCTACATCATCATCGAAATTCCATTCGTCATCATCTCCAAGCGAATCTCGCCTCGAGTTGCGCTTGTCTTCCCATGCCTGATATGGACTGCTGCAACTATCGCAAATGGATTTGTCAAAAGCGTGGGAGCTTTGTATGCTTGTCGCCTTGTACTTGGCGCTGCCGAGGGTGGTTTGTTTCCATCCCTCAATCTGTACCTTACTCTCATCTATAAGCGTAATGAGATAGCTCGAAGAGTTTCGTATTTTCTGTCTGCCTCGGCGATTGCAGGAGCTGTTGGAGGGCTACTTGCATATGGCCTTCTTCAAATGGACGGCGTGGGTGGCTATGCCGGTTGGAGGTACGTTAGGCCATGAGAAGGCGATGGTGTTTCAAGACTGACATGAATTTCCTGTAGATGGGTTTACTTAATTGAGGGAGCTGCTAGCTTCATTTGCGTGTTCATGGTTTGGTTTGGAATCCCATCCGACATACGCGAGGCGTACTTTTTCAACAAACAGGAAAAGGAGATTATGCAAATTCGTCATGAACAACGCTTGGAGTACCTGGGAGAAGACCAGTTTTCCTGGGAAGAGGTGAAGTATGCCTTTACAGACCCGAAGGTTTGGATACTGTATGTTGTCTCTCACAAGTCCCACCTCCAATCTAATGGCTTTATAGTGCCTGTACCCAATTCTGTCACAACCTCATCGCCAACGGTTTCGGAACATTTCTCCCAGCTATGCTGAAAGATATGGGTCATGATAAGCTGGCAGCCAACTACCTGACCGTCCCGGTTGGTGTCTTATCTGCCATTGCATTTTTCACCCTGGCCTGGGTGTCCGATAGAACTAACAAATGCGCACCGGTAAGTCCTGACCCTAGGCTTTTGATCTCAGACTGACGTTATTAGCTCCTGGTTGTTGTCGATATATTGGGAATCGTGGGATACGCCATGCTCTTAGTTGTCAAAAGCAATGCCATCAAATATTTTGCCTGTTTCATTTGTGGAATCGCTTCATTTTGCGGTGTAGGTTTGAACTTGACATGGTTAAATGTCAATTTAGCACCGCAGTACCGTCGTGCCACTGCTATCGGCATAGTAGCGACGATAGGGAATTCCTCAGGCATCGTTGCTGGGCAGCTTTACCGCAAGTCACCCTACGTGTTAGGGAAGGCGTTTTCTCTGGGCTGCGTGAGCGTGGCGCTCATGTTGGTTATTGCGTTGTGGGGTTACCTGAACAGAATCAACAACGAAAAGGAAGCAATTCGATCCGGCGAAAAGATGGATACTCGGAAAGTGACTACAGGTGATCGTCACGTGGATTTCAAGTATCGAATTTAGGCGGTTACAAAAATGAGAGACGACGATATGTTGAAAAGCTAGCGTGAAGCGATGAGCAACAGATTATTATGAATGCAAGGCGTCTAATGAGATATATTGAGTTTGTTATTGTCTTGTCCACTGGCGCCTCTTCGCACACAAACATCCTCATCGCAAACGGGGAAGAAATTTCCTTTTTTATGTTATAAAGGACAGACTGGCTGCAATGGTTCTGCTTTGGCTGCTACAAATTGAATCTTGGAAACCAATATGGTATGATTCGCGTATTCTTCATACCCAAGGTATCTTGTGGATTAGTATTAGTTGATTAAAGATTTTGGCAATTAAATACAAATGACCAATTCATTTATCCATCCATTTAAAACTTGCATTCTGAGATTATTTGGTCTAGATCATCTGGACTATAATCTAAATGGCCAAAGGGTCTTATCTTGTAAACGGGTTTAGTAAGCAATGAGGGCGAACAAAATGACGCTGAGTAATGTTGGCGCCATAAGTGAGCCGCTATTTCCGGAATCGGATCCGGCTGTCTCCGTGGGTTTACTGGTTTCCGTGCTGTCAGTCTGAGTAGACGTAGCCTGTGGGGCATCGGTGCTACTAGGTTTATCGGTCTGCTTCGAAGTGTGGTGTTTCCCACTGACACCCGACGTGTTGGCTTCATTATTAGCCATAGTGGTTTCAGGTGGCTGAGAAATATCTGTGGAAAAGGACTGATCGACTACCAGTGCGGTATAGGTGTCGATGTTTATGGAACTAGGCGCATCAACTACTAGCGACGTGTAGTAGTCAATGTTTGTTGTCTGGGGATTGTTGACTACTTGTGTTTTGGAAGCATGAGATGACTTCCAGGCCTTTGTTGTTGGGGAAGAGCCATCGGCGCTTGCAGTAATGCTGGATGCTGTGCCGTTTAAGCAAGTCCCGTAGGTGCTGCAAGCCTGGCCAGTCGGACAGGAAGTCCCATCATCGCAACATGTCGACCCGCTCGGAATGCAGTTGCCATTGCATTCTTCATATCCCTTGTTACAGCCTTTTGGCGGGTACTTGCAAGTCTGACCGTTCTTGCAGCACCCGCCGCTGTAACAGTATGTCCCAGCGTCGCAATAACCTCCGTTTCCGGTATTACAGCATACTCCTGAGCTTGGCACGCAGTAATGGCTATCGCATAAGGCTTCGTTCGAGCCACACAGGGATGATGACGACAGTTCTTCGTCGTTAAATTGTGGAGGGGGATCTCTTCTTTGATGAGAGTGCAAATAAGTGAGATTCGCCGTGCTGATTCCAGCGACTGCCAGAAGCAGATAGAATCGCACCATTTTGGTATTTTTGGATGGACCAAGAGGGAAGAGTTGGCTTGGATTGGGAGTCGGGTTGAAGGTATTGTTTGGTTGGTATAATTGTTGACCGTGGTGGTTGGGCAACACCTGTTCGTTTTATAAACAAGAGAAGTAAATTAGCTTCTTGTAGCGGCTGCAAGTTGTTCGATCCGAATTCTGCTTTTGGTTTTGATGGCGTCATGGTCGAGCTTAATCCGGTGAATCTAGGCTTCGCAACAGCGGCCTATGGGTACAGTTAACAGTTGATTGTGGTGTCATGTATCATGGCCCTGCCAGCCTCGAGCGACGATTCATATTGAACTGTAGTAGAAATATCGAGGCCTGCGTGATTGCAGTATTTTCCGGTGCAAATGTCTTAGATACTGGGAGAATTTGAACACAAAGTCCTATTTTATGGCAATCACTAACACGAATTCTCGGGACAAACTAACTTTTGAGAGGCGCATGGCTGGCGATCCATCAAACCTTGCATACTGTTTTCGTCCTCGCTGAATAATTTAGATGTTTGTTATGAAGAAGTAGAAGCAATGAAAAAAAACTCCAATTAGGGTCCGGTCATATACGGTCGGGCCTGGCATCAGGGTGCTTTCCTGTCATCATCATTGCCTTCTTATTTTATCGATTAGTAATATATCGAGCAGCGCCAGATTCTACCAATGAAACATCTCTAAACTTTGTGTCCACAAATTTAAGACATCATCTTGCTCTAGTTTTTAGTTCAGGAAAGCCGATGCTAGATTCCATAAACAGTATCCCGGTTGCCAGGTCGTTGCGAGGGGAACATTAGCAACCCGTTGAGATACCAGCATCCATACCACGAGAGTAATTTTCCACGCCAGGCAGATGTCCTAGTGTACTTGCATTCAATCAAAAACCAACATCGACAAAGAAAACAATTCCAGAAACTTGAATTAAAGACGAAATATATTTGCTATTTCCGTATTCATGATCATCGGCAATTTATTCGTGACAGGATTGACCCATTTACACGTGTGCAGTTTCCCTGCTTTTGATGCCCACCCAGCACTCCACAGGCTTCTTCGAGAAGCCCTCATGCGACTCTAGCCTTTCCTGATATAACATGAAGTCATATCGGCGAAAGGCAGTGCCAATAATGAGAGCCAATTCCATATGTGCCACGTTTTGTCCCACACAAGCCCTCGGCCCAAAGGAGAATGGGTTAAAGCCCATTTTCTGGCGAGCTGTCAGGCTCAGCCAACGGTCTGGCTTGAATTCTTCCACATCAGGACCCCAAATATCCGCGTCGTGATGAATAGTGAAGCTGGGAGTAGAGAGAACAGTACCCTCAGGGAAATGCTCTTTGCCGTATGAGACTCCTTGGGGGGCCGTTACAATTCGAGGCAGTCCAAGTGCGGAAGTTGAGTGCAACCTCATCCCCTCATCAATGCACTGCCTGAGAAATTGCAAATTCTTGACTTGGCTATGAGCCGCAATTTGTGAACCGTCAGGGATAGCTTCATCAAGTTCTTTTTGAAGACGAGATACAATTTTCCCGGGGTTCTGACGCTCTCCATGAAGAATCCAGTAGATCACCGCACATGCAGTGTTGGAAACGGTATCACTACCAGCAATGAGTTGAGTTAGCGCTTCGGAGACTAGTTCGTCTCTGGGCATTGGGTTGCCGTCACAGTCTGTACTGCGACAAAGCATCTCCAAAATATCATGTCGTGATTGACCGGAAAGACCCTTCTCAGAACCTCCCAAACGCTTGGCGACAGCAGCCTCTGCAATCCCGTGAAGGTCCGCAACTGACTGCAGCCCTTTGCTGAAAAAGGGATCAGGTAAATACTTGGCGAACGACCTGATTTCGGGTAAAAGCCCAAGCGTAGAGCTGACCTCGCCTCGCCTATTCAACGTTTCGGCTCCAGGAACGTATGTCTTTGGTTTTCCAGGAATTGTGCACTCGCATTCATCGCGACCACGCTCCACCATTCCAAAGGGTGCTCCGAATGCCAAATCACCAATTATGTCAAAAGCTAGAAATGTGCACCAAGGCATCATGTTGATCTTGGTATAGCCATCTTTGGCAGGATATGCGGCCATCCGATCCAACTGAAAGGTCCATCGCTTCAAGTTCTCAGTCATGTGCGGCTCAAAGTCCTGCACAGCACCTGGGGAAAAGGCGTGAGCTACAATCTTTCTCTTTCGAGTGTGTTGACCGCGATGCCTGACATTGAAGACACCGGGCACCCCAGATACAAAGGCATCATAAAAGTAACTACCCACATATTAATATTAGAACCAAAGTATAGTATCGGTGGATTTACTCTTTCAGAAACCCGTTTCCATGCGCGTATATGGTACGCAGGCCCTCTGGTGTGGCAATAGAAACATGATTAAATCCGACTCGGACAACCTTGCCATACTTGCGATGAGCGGAGTCAACCCAAGCATACTTTTGGCCTTGACGGGCTCCAAGAGCTATCCAAATGTTGCTAAACTTGCTCAAGAACGGTCCAGGAATATGTTGGAGGTGGCGATAAGTGGTAAAGTAGGGCACAACCCAATACAAGACTGCCCAAAGAGGCGCAATCACACATATCAAGGCTGCTAGTTGAGTGGGCTGCATATTGAAAGATGATTGTTCAAAGTTATGTGTTTTGCAGTGTTTAGGAGTAATGAACTATGAAGGTCATTTCAATTTGATTATATATAAGTGGTCGAGCGCTGTCCTTCACAAACCTCTTGTGATTGATGTCGGACTTGAGCCTCCGCCGCTAAATCCATAGGTTAAATACGTCACCATACAAAGCGAAATGGCACATTTGTAGATAGGTGGTATCCAAAAGTGGGGTTCGGGCATACGTTGATAGTTTTCAGGTATCATATTCTTTTTACGTTACGTCTTGCTTGTTTGGAAAAGCAAACGTCGCAAATTCTTGGCGGGAAAGACAAAGAAGAGCAGGATATGATAAATAAAGATGGTAGGTCAAATATCAGATGTAGTCTAGATAAACCCATTTCTTCTACGAATATTCAAGTCTAGAGAACGCACCCATAATTAAAGCACATGTGCTGTGCTACTTTTATTTCCGAGGCGCACGCCAGCTGACTTCCCCAGGTTTTCAGAAATCTTATCGGATAACCCGATACGGTGGAGTGAATCGAGATATGCACTTTCTCCGCATTTTCATCCCACTCTTGGTAGTCTAGATCTGGCATTGTGCCTCGAATTTGGGATTAGCGTCGTGGAAGTCGAGACAGGATTGGGAACACGGATCTGTCGGCACAGCCAGCCCCCTCTCCCCCACCTTTGAGATAGTACTAAGCAAGTGTCGGGATCGGATGGGCCGCCTCACACAATCCTTTGGCTAATACCAGTCCTTTTAAATGTTATAATGTGTATATGAGAATGTCAATCTTGTGTTGGTGACACAGATTGGTGCGTCATGATGATGGGCAATGAACTTATTAAATACATTATCGTCAAATAGCCATGTCTCTGATCCATCCTTGCAGATATACTAACCAATGATGATATAAGTCGATTGAGGCGGCAACGGTAAATATCCAAAGGTTTGATGACTCAATAATATTGTTGGTATAAGAAGCATTACGGGAGGAAAATGTAAACTGTCGAATCATATGCCCGTTCTGAGCATGAAAGAACACCTCTTCCCCACTCCTGACAAAAGACTTTGCAAGAATAAGAAATGGATTGGCACTTTTGTATTTTTGTGATTTCAGTACCTGTACCGGCTCATAGCTGGATTCGCGAACATTTAGGCTATGTGTGTCTTGTGGGAAACGACATAGGTCTTCGGCAAGGAAAGGTAATTCCTTGCTTATTGTAACTTCAACAACCACCCGCCAATCTAGGATTACAAACCGCCAAGCAGGCAACAGCCGCTAAGTTGCAAGTCTTCCAGGGTCTGTGTGGAAATACTCTCTTCTGAGCCTCGAATAAGGTTTCTTTTTCCTCCGCCTCTGCTGTGCCCCACTCCTCTTTCTCTGCTCCGATGCCAGTTCTCTGCTTCTTTGTCCGCTCCGCTCCATGTTCAATATTGAACAAATAACTGGCAGAATTTGGGAACTTCTTTGCGTTATGCCTATGCATCATGCTCTGTGACTCAATAGGAGGCGAGACTTTGTGAGCAAAAGTGAATGTCACCCCTTCGTCAGGTACTAATTCTACAGAATCTCTATTTCGATTGAAGATTGCTATGCCAGGTATTCATATTGTCGTTTCCATTTACCTCTCTGAATACGATATTGTATATAGCAAATAATACGCATATCTACTGAGACCACAAACTCGCCTGAAGGAATGAGCGGTCACGAGACATTCAACTGTTGACTAAGCGATCAAATATGTGTCAATGCACATCTAAGCATCCAAGATTCTTACCTGCGACTCAAACGGACTTTAGTCAAGGTTTGATAATCTAGGATGAGAAAAGACAGTAAGGAGGTCTGACGACGTCACAATAAAGGCCTAGACTGTGGTCTCATCTTCTTCATGATTCGACTAAGCTTGGACAGTACCAAAACTCCGCTCCGAGTTCCGCTGCAATCCGCATCAAATCTAGATACCTAAGAAGTACAATGTTATTAATTCAGTGGGCTCCAGATAATATATAAATGACTCTCATCATAATTCACTTGTATCTAATTTTGTATCTTTCCCAAATTTGTTTCAACATTACAAGATGAAGGTGGCAATTCTGGGCGCAACTGGAGAGACGGGGGCATCAATCGTGAATGGCCTGCTTCAATCCACTGAACCGAAATATGTAAGAATTGGTGTCCAACTATGGGCAAAGAAGCGCACTAATTTACGGTGAAATTAGGAAATCACTGCTTTGATAAGGCCGTCTTCACTCCAGAAACCTGAAGTTCTTGAGCTTAGCTCGAAGGGGGTTAAAGTAGTCTCGGCAGATTTTACCTCTGTGAATCAGTTCTCGCAGCTTCTCGATGGCACGGACACTGTTATCTCTGCTATTAGCGCGGCTAGCGTCAATATTCAGACACCTGTTATTGACGCGGCCAAAGCCGCAGGCGTAAAGCGCTTTGTGCCTTGCTGCTTTGGTACGGTTATGCCTGTTGGCGGGATTTTGCAATTAAGAGACACTGTACGTCTAAGATAGGAGCTATGAGTGATGATTACTAATGATAAATTAGAAAGAGGAGACTATCAATCATATCAAACGCAGCAAACTCCCCTACACCATTATTGATGTTGGCTTTTGGTACCAGCTCATGCTGCCCCGGCTCCCTTCTGGTCGCATCGACTATGCTATGCCAGTTACGCTAGGAGGGATTGCAGGGGATGGAAATGCATCATCGGCGTATACAGACTTAAGAGATATCGGAAAATGGGTTGCTCGTATTATTGCTGATCCTCGAACTCTGAACAAGATGGTTTTTGCCTACAACGCAGTCCTCACAATGAATCAAATCTACGATATGTTGGAAGAGCTGAGTGACGAGAAAATCGAACGCAATTATGTAAGTTGTTTTTTTCTAAACCTCTAGAATGTTTTCAAAGTCTCACTCTTACTAATACTGCTCTCATTTTACAGATCTCCCCAGATGAGATAAAAGCTGGGGTGGAACGTGCCAAGGCTCTCAAACCGCAACCCGATTCCTTTGAGTATTTTGGCACTGTAAAGTACCAATACTGGAATTCTTTTGCACTTCGCGAAGATAATACTCCGGATAACGCTCGGTATCTAGGATACGTGGATGCTAGAGAGCTTTATCCTGATTTCGAGAGTGTATCTCCGGATGTCTTTTGCCGCGAACTACTGGCTGGTAAGGGAGCGAGCATTTACTCAAGATTGGCTCCCGCTACCACCAACGCTAATTAAATTTTTGACAAAGATTACATGTTGCGTATTAGAATTAGAATTTTGACCTTTCGATATATCGGAGAAAGAATGGCATGTTGTTTGCCTAGGGAGTAAGGCGGCCACAACACCGTCTTTAGATACAAACTCTTCTTGGTCTCAACACGAAGACGGGGCATTGGTGCAACCAAATTCGAGAAGATTTTCAAACCAATTTTAAAATATGTTTTTGAAAGATTGATTGCGAAATACCATTGATCTGTTATCTAAGATTTGCTTGTACTACAACGTGCTCCCAAGGAACTTGGTTGACCTCACCTTTGCCTAATCCAAATAACACATGCATTTATTGAACACCATTCTTGAAATACATGCTGCTGTTCTTCAAATAGAATACGTATAATATCCTCTACTAACTTCAATGTACTGTAAAGCATGCTTTCCCATGTTGGTGTTCGACATGGTTCAGAGAGGGTATCGTATAATTTTGCTCTTAGGTTGGAAAGAAGCCGCAACTACCAGCTAATGCTACATTGTGGGTATATAAATAAGGAAAGGTTGCTGGTAGAATAGATCTCTAAGGCTTCTTCGCGCATGTATATTTTGGTTCTTACTCCCTTCAGTCACTTGTCCATGCGCTATGCGTTTCGACTCCAGGTGTCTCGTTGGAAAGAACGCCTTTGCCCTTCAAGTAGCAATTCCCTGGGGCACCGTTACCAGCATGCCATGCAGAATTGATGTTGGTCCAGTCGGGGATGTAATTAACAGCACTGCAGGATCGGTTAAGGTCGGAGTAAACGCTGTTCCAGATGCTGCACGCTTCTATGCAGCTGTTGAAATTCGTTGCAAAGAGTGAGTAGATGGGGCCTGCCACGAGGTTGGCGTTGCATCGAACGTTGAATTTTGTCCTATTTGCAGGATCTAGGAATGAAGTTAGAATTATCAATTATTTCCTCACACAATCAACGTACTCTGCGTCGTGTATGAATCACCCGTTGTGTTTAGGTCGCGGTCTGAGCAACCGTTGCTGAGATACGAAAATGTTGTCGTGGCGTTCAACGCCTCAAATTTCTTATTCGCATCGTTGTATTTGTTCATGGCGACTCCGGTCCCCGCTGCCAGGCCAATAACGGCAATGGCCAATATCGCAATAATTACGGCTAGCACATTGGCCGGAAGCCCACATGCCAATCCCTTCTTCTTCTCCTGTGGTACATTGTAATATCCTGGCTGATATTGCGGAGCGTTTCCGTAGGGCGAGCCGATCGAATAGGCCTGTGGGGAGTACGCCTGGTCTACAGGCTTCAAGTGCGATTGCGAATCATCTAGCTGCTTTCCTTCGGGATGATACACTTCTGGGGCGAGAGTTGATGGAGCGACTTCGGGGGCATCACCATACTGGATAGACAGGCTTGGTCAGCATCTGTAACATACGCATGTGGCCACACTATGGGCAGAGGCATACTGGACTAGACATCTTTATGTTGATGGTGAACGACAGACATTCGCAAGAGTGCTAGCAGGAGTAGAGACAGGAGCAAGAGTTGCAGCTATGAAGGAATGAACTAGCATCGACTGTGGGGGGTCGTTGGGTTTTCTTTGAGGATCGGCATCGCGGCAACAACCCCGAATGTGCCGCTGGCCAGCAACACAATTTATTCGACCGTTACACCGCATTCAGCCTTGTCTAGAGTACTCCTTCGTGTCACCAGCAGGCATAGCATCAGGTGCTGTGCAGCTGTTGACTGCATGCTAAGTCACATCCAGCTAGCTCAGCTCACAGGGCCAAGGTCGCATCCAAATTTATCCCGAGCTTCATCGTGCAATTAGCCCCCAAGGGCAGGCGGCAAGGCCCGCATAACCCAGGATTGCCCAGTTTACCGGTGCTTTACAGGGCGCCCCCTTGTGCGCGACAGCATGGAAGAGCTTGGCTAGTCAGATTTAGAAGACGACTTACTGTATCCGTGTCCCCGTTGATCTTCGGAGGTGGACAGCCAAAAGTCCCACTGGCATGAAACTATGTGGGTGGATTTGCGCTACCAATTGAAACAGCCATCGGTCCGATCCATCCTATCATTACCTCCCAACCCCCTTGCAGACACTTAGGCAGCTTTTGTAGGATGAGCAGCCGGAATTCCCTTCTTGCTTCTGCACGCAATTGGGTCATGATGCTATGAAGGAATTGCCCCATGAACAAACGCGTCGCCGTTTCAGCACAATCTGGGAGCTAGCTGAACCACTGCAGGATCCAACTACCTCCGTGCTGTACATTAATCGCGCAATTGCAAACAGCGGCTCCTCTGTGGTCGCCGAGATGTGCAGCACATGCAATCGTCCCGACTTGCCAGTCATATTTGAGACCACTGTCATCGTCAATATCAAGGTTTGGCCAACGCTGCATGTCTGCACTATTTTGAGCGGGCCCAGTCTTCGGCATCGTAGTCACTAAGCGCCTGGCGCTGCGCCTCTCCCTCTCCCCATAAATAACACTGCCGGCTGCTACGCTGTACACTTGATTGATCGAGGCACCCACTGTAACAGTGCCCGCATGCACTGCCCGCCTGTCGCTGGCATTCCCAACTGCCGACGCACTTGCAGGCTTATCGGTGGCCTGTGTCGCTCATGGATAATGGGATTCGAGACTTATTGCGTCGTTAATTGGCTCCGGATGTCACCGAGTTCATTTATGTGGGACTGGTACCGACGATCCTACAATCGATCAAGAAAACAGCCTGAACCCATCAATACAAGGTGACATTGAGTCGCTTCAGCTGTCCCCACCGGTGAGCCCGACCGCTTACACTCCCAGCACGTGGCGCATCAGATGAGGAGAGATCTGTACCTATCGCACCAAGATGGGGGAAAATGTCGTACTTGAATGGGGTGCGTTTCATAGCCAAGTCATTGGCTTTGTAATCTCACAGTGTGGTCTGGCAAGTTGATTGGATTGCCTAACCGGGGTACGGATCGGGGAGGTGGCATCTTACAGTAATCCCCAAATTTCAGCTGAAAGGCGGCGATGCATATGGAACCGTTATTGGTGGACGCTATCTGTTCTAATTACCGAATAAATAACAAATTATATTGCCACATGCGTAGAAATAACTGTAACCTCCTCGTCCACATGGCTCCTATTTGCTCATTGAACTGAAATTGGTGCAAAACGACAACAAAAGTCACCGAGCGCGTTGTCCAAAAACACGTGAAGATTGAATCACGCACCAAGGAGCATTTTACAAGGGGAAAGAAGATGCATATGCATTTGATGCAAATAGGATTCTAGGGCCTGAGGGACATTGGCGTCCCATGTTCGGGACATCGGGTGATCAACCATCCCAATAGGAGCGGCTACCATGCTACTTTTAATGCAGGGGAGTATCCTTAATTAAATAAATCCGCGAACATCACGCTACTATGTATTGAATTGAACAAGGTTGTGTCCATGACTATGAGAATAGTTAACTCTGGTGCACGCTGCAATATCAGATCGATGATGGCACTAGTGATTCTCATTCGTTACTTGGCAGAGATGCATTCTTTTAATTATTCGAGATAGATCGATTGGAATTGATTACAGAGAAGAAGGCACAAGATATTTAAACATTTTAGCAAAGGAACCTGTAAGCTCGGACTCAAAGACCTCCTCTCTACCAAAGTTCACAAGTTGGCTCTTTATTGGGGCAGTTGTAAGCCTTTTTGAAGTCGGGTGAGTTTTCCATCACCAGCTTGATTCTGGCCGGTCCTGGGCTGTGAATGTCTGCAGATAGCATGGCCAGCGCATCCGCAGGTGAAGTTACACCGCACCAGGCCTGTCCCCACATGAGGAAGAATAACTGCTCGTGTGTGAACTTGTCTAGACCAGGCAAACTTTTCCCTTTGCCCTTGTCGGCCTCCCACTTCTTCCAGGCAGCGAAGCTTGACACTACACCTCCCGCATCTGCAATGTTTTCTGCAAGCGTCAACTCCCCATCAACGTGAACCTGAGTGCCATTGGGAGCAGTAACGGTGAACTTTCCGTATTGTTCGACAAAACACTCAGTCTTTTTCTCGAAGGCGCTGATGCTCTTCTGATCCCACCATGTCGTGTAGTTGCCGGTCTTATCGTATTTCCTCCCGTTATTGTCGAACCCGTGAGTGATCTCGTGACCCACGATGCTGCCCATGCCTCCATATACCATGTAGGTTGGAAAATCGGGATCGTAGATTGGGAACTGCTGGATTCCAGCCAGAAGGGTGATTTGGTTTGTGGGGCGGTAGTAGTACGCGTTTGCAGTGAGGGTGCTGTATATGAACCTGCCCCGCTGAAATGGCTTCCCAAGGGTCGCCCAATCTTGAGCGAGATTCACCTTGGCTAGCGCCAATACATTGGAGAAATGGGAAGATGTAGCTTCGAAATCTGCATAAAATGTGGCAATGTCAATCGGATTTACTGCATCTGGTTCTGTGGGAAGGCCGATTAGGTCAACAATGGCTTGGAGTTTGTCGGCAGAGGCCTTCTTAACATCAGAGGTGGCCCAGTCTCGAGTCTGGATGCGCTCATAGAAAGAATCCTTGAGGTAGTGAACAATATCAGAAGTTAGGTCTTTTGCCTTCAGAGGAAAGTATTTGTCGACGAAAAATCGCGAAAGGATCCATGTGAGACCTGTAGGGGTGTAGCTGCCACTGTAATCGGATGCTCGAATCCATTTGACACCCTGGTCAACAAGCGTAAGGCATTGATTCCATCGAGGGGCGGTGTTTTTCAAGTCACCACCGTTCAGCTTGAAGCGGAAATCATTATACTCATTGGCCAATTTAGAGTCAACGTTAGGTGATAGCCAGGCTATGGCCTTCCATACAAAGAAGGCCTGCAAAGTTTCGGTCGATGTTTTAGAGATGATTTGAGATGCGTTTCTGTGGTACCCAGGGTACTCTATTGCGACCATGTCTGCTGTGTAACCTTTGGGAGCCAATTGTCCGACGATGTACTCATAGTTGAGCTGTGGTGCCATCTTCTGGAGCTCTGCGAGTGTCATCTTGGGCCTTAAATTGGCAGGCGATTGATCCTTATCCTCTTCAGTTGCTGTAACTTGAGCCAAGGCTAGTTGTGTTTCCAAATCTACCACAGAATCCATGAGCTTGCCTGCATGCTCGACCGTGATGTTGTCGGGATGAACGGCAGAGATCAGTTCGGAAGCGAGCTTTTTATACTGAGACATTGCAGAATCATTATCAGGGAGAGTCAGATCTGGCGGAACGAACATGAGAACAACTTCATCGGGGTTGTAAACATCCTGAGAGCGAACAATTCGTTGGAAAGTTGAAATTCCAACTGCTTCAAAGAGCGTCATGACTTTCCCGATTGCAGTGGAATGGTCCTGTGCTCCCTTGCTGGATGGACGAGTAACTGGAAAGATGTCGACAACATCCTTCACAAAGCTGGCCAAGGGTTTAAGACCTTCTTTTGCCTGAGCCTCATAGTCTAGACAGGTGTTGTATGTGTCTTGCAATTTCGCAAAATTCTTCTTATCAGCTTTGGATTGATCCTCGGTCAAGTTGACGGTAATCCAGCCTGCATCTGGGCCGCTGGGATACGGGCCTTCGATCAATTTCTTGACATTTGCATAGATGTGCTCGCTCATGTCTATTATGCTGCCTGTAGAGGTCAGACCCGCGGGAAGCTTGTGGTGCGAAGCCCAGTTGCCACATGAAACTAGGTGAGGATCACGTTAGTTGTGAGATAACTCATACTAGAGAGACCACTTACATTTATCAAAGTCTGTGCACGGGTCGATGTCGGTATGGTTTATTGCCAGATTGGAGAGCACCTCGGATGCAATTTTGATACAGGCTGGGGTCGTGCACAGGTCCGTAGACCGCGTGCCTATCGCTGCATAAGGCGACATGCTGGTGTTGGATAATTCAGAACTGTTGTTTCAAGTGCAGGCGAGCAGATATGATTCTATGCGATGAGGAAAAGATTCGAGATCCTGAGAATAGAAGAATAATTTTGAGGAAGCGATGATATATCTCTAATGTCGAATTTAGTCGTATCAGTATGATGTCCTTCTATTCTCCCCAAAGAATGTGAACCTCTTTTATACTTTCATTGTCCTGGTCTACACACGGCAGCGCCCCAGGCCGCTGCACTTATACGGTCAGCAGCTATAGCCCCAGTGGCGTGAAGGTCATATTGTGATTGCATTTTGGAGAGGCTGAGTAAGTCGGGCGAGAGATGTCTACAGCAGCACGCCATGAGGTTGTCACCTAGCGCTTGAGGCGCTTGCGTAGCGCCTCGGGCGCACCGAAGTTCCATCACCAGAGACCTCATGTTTTGCACTGCCCGGAGCTATCGGAATTTCCGCAGTTGCTCGTTTTCGCGGTCCGCGGTGCGATTGGCGAGACAAACACGCCACTAGGCTGGTATTGGTAGCATCTTTCATCTTTGCTGCGGATGAGAACCGTAAATGACTCTGCGGGCTTCTGGTTGGTTTTTTTATTCAGCCCTGATTCCCAGAATAGTGTTACATGGGCTGCTTACTCATTGTCATGTTGAAAAAGCATGTGCAACCCAACTTCTGATGCTAGCTCTCGATCATGAATTTTATTGCCAATCATGACCAAATAACACAATGGCTATGAAGGTCTCGGCCCGTTAACAGACCTATTAATGAAACTTGCAGCCCGGCTAAACGGCCGTTCTCGGGAGCAATCGAAGGCGGAAGGGCTACAACAAAAATAGTCGAAAAATGGGGCACAAGGATACTTCATTTTATTGCTCTAAGGAAGCAGGGAAGAAACCGTTATGACCTATCGCAGGTTAGTAAATGCTAGCCAGTACGTGGTATAATAGAGGTACAGATTTTGATACCTGTTGAGATCATGTTTCTTTGTAACATGCATGCAATAGTTTCATGCTTATGAGAACATGCTTTATTATGCTACGAACATCCGCTCATGTTACTATTATCAAGGTGAATTGAAATCTATGAAGATTGGCAATAGGAAATATCAATGCAAAGGCATCGACTGGAACAATGGACAAGGCAATCCCTCGTGCCTTAGAATATAGTTGTGACGGTCAGACCTAACCTGCAAGGTAAACCGAGGGGTTTATGTTGCGGGCCGGATCAGGCGTGTTGAATCTGAGCAATAGAGAGGGTCGTCACGGGTCTAGTGATAGGTCAATTGATCAGGCACATCAATTGACTGTAACTAAGTTGTGTTGAGAGCTGGGTTGTGCCCTAGGCAGCAGCAACCCCTGGGTTAAATACATGATTCTTTTATAGGGCAAGGTTAGGGTTGGAAAGTGAGGGCTTTGGTCGGGGTGATCACAGTGATCACTGCGATCACGATGGTGTTGATCACTCCGAGCTGCAGCGGCCCCGGGCCGAGGTTCTGCCGTGCCTCCTTCCTATTGGTCCGTCCTAGGCGGGCTACAGGGTAGCTAGTCAAGTGAGGGTTCAGGTCGTAACAATAGTAGTTAGATAATGACGCGGCCGGACCTGCGAATTTGACCGGCGATAATTGAAGCTGTAAAAAGTTTACTCTGTAAATGACTTCGCACCTTGTGACCTGAACAGCCCTTATGTTGGTTCGCTGTAAATGCAATGTAAGAATAATTGCGCCCACTGAAATGAGGCTGTGTGACACAAGGTTCGCATTGAAAGCTTGTAGCTGCTCGAGAAAAAGGTAGGCCAATTAGTCACCCAGACAGCGGTTTCCAAGGAACCCTGAAGTCTGGTTATCTGCAGCTCTATGCATGATAGGAAGCCTATGTAATGGGGCTCGCCTGAACAGCGTTTTTGAGAACGACGGTTGAGTCTCTTAACCGCAGGAATCAAAAACCATCAATAGTCTTAAGGCCAGGCATCTCCAAAAGAAAACCGTAGATGTGTCCAAATGTTGTAGATAAAAGGCTGCGAGGCTCTGGAAGATGAAGCTCTTGTCTTCTCCAGAGAAAATCACCTCTGCGCAAAGGCCTGCACCAGACCACCACTTAAATAACTTGGCTGCACACATAAAACGATAGAGCCTTTGCTTCCGAATAAGACTTCTGATTCTCACTTAAATTACAACTGCTGAATACTAAGGCAGCCTATTAGCTATAAGGCGGGCGCTTATCGAATATTGTGAATATTAGCGATTTGTGTTGCTGCGTTAATACTAAAATTATAATATACTTGTGGGTAAGTCTTTAGCTTGATATTTGCTATGTTACTAATAAATATAGGTTATAATACTAGGCTGCTTATGCTTAGTAGGAAAGATAGTGTTAAAAGAGGCCCTTAAAAAGGTTATTGAGGTATTTATGGGACTGGCTATTAATAGCCTTAAAGATAGGGTAAATATAGTAATAGAAGGCTTCTATTAAAGGAATGCTAGATGGAGGGCCGCGAGGGCCGCTGAGATGGCGACCGCAGGGACAGAAGAGGTATGAGCGGGGCCTAGAAGATAGTCTCGCCGCAATAAAAGCAATTTCAGTCTCTTATTTCAATGACGGGTGTTTTATCTCTCCAACCCAGGAGGGCATGTTACTATTATTGTTCAATAGGGCTCCTCTACGTCCCAAGCCAAGTAAAATAAACATCAGGGTATAGGTAATTGTGGTAACTGTTAATTCTCATTCAAGCGCCAATGTGATACGGGGCCGTTCTATGGCAGTAGGATGTAATAGCCTGCAGCAACAAGCGGCATTTCATCCCCGGAAACCATCTCAACGATTGACATGAACATGGGCTTGAAAGCTTCCTGTATTCGGGGGAAAATTCACGTGCAACACGGATTCCATTCCAGGTCAGGAATCAAGCAGTTTCAGGGCTTCGGGCTTAGCCATTGGGCGCCACACCAGCCACCATTTTCAGCTAACTTAACGAGATAATCAATTTGCCCGCTTAGTGCATAAGAGGCCTATCGATGGCCCTGAGCCACTTGTTTTTAGAACTGCATGGCGCTGTGCTTATGCATATAAAAAGCAGTCTTGTCTAGACAAGCCGTAGTAATGATAATTCTTCAGGCCGCAGCAATAGCAGCTGTACTCAACGCAGTACGAAGCTCCTCGACCTTTACCTGCGACTCGAAAGTTCCACCAGCAGGAAGAGACAGCTCCTCAATTGTTCCCTTTCGTCCGCTTCTGATTTCTGCCGCTAGGTGGTCAAATTGCTTCTCTGCTTCTTTTTGTACGTCATAATCAGTGATCCATTCAAACCCTGCCATACTGAGTGAGTCAGGGTACTCCTTGATCAGTTCAGGTGTCCATTCATGTTTGTGATATACATCACGCGTGGAGATGGATGACTGGTGTATAATGTGGGATCGATTGAAGCGAATTCGTTCAAATACTTGAAGGGCAAGGGCTACATCCCCCTGAGCCTTCTCGAGACAGATTGCCACGACCGCGGCGTCTTCAACTGCCTGACAGGCACCCTGCGATGAGGTTGGGAGGTGACAATGTGCAGCATCGCCAATGATGGCACAGTGCTTGGTAGAAGACAGCCAGGTTTTGATAGGTTCACGCCAAACTAGCTTATAGTCGGAAATCTTGTTCTCGGGGGTCAGGTCGACAAAGTCTGTCCAGACCTGGGGAAAGTTAGATTCCTTGAGATAAAAGTAGACGTCTGACTTCTTGGCTGGCAGCTGCCAAGACTCCCCGATATCTGCGTCATCAAGATGAGTGAAGAGCCAGGAGCAATATCTAAGGCATGATAAGCACCTAGGAATAGTCATTGTTTGTGGAAATGACACTTACTTGGCGTCATCGAAGATGAACATGTAGCCATGAACATCTTTGCCTACCCATCCGGCAGTCCAGTTTTCCGTAAGATTCTTTGTTTTCTCCAGGATGATTGGGTTCTTTCGATCTTCATCGGTCAGTTCGAACAGCGTGCGGAATATCGCGTAGCCGCTATTGACCTTGTGCTCGGTTAAACCCATCAGCTTCGCTCGTGCGGTAGAACGTGCTCCATCGCTGGCTAGCACCACGTCGGCGAATATCCTTTCTCCGCTCGCGGTGATGACACCATACTCAGTCTCGGTATCGATGTAATCAACGACGCGAGTGAGACATCTGATCTTCACACCAAGCTCCTCAGCATATTCCCAGATGACTTGTGCCATCGGGCCACGGCGGGCTGAAAACGTATCAGCAACATGGACGCCTCGCTCATAGGGTAGTGAGCACAGTAGTTCATTCTTGGAATTGAACATGTCAATCATGTGACAGGTGACGCCGCCAGTGGCCCACATCTTTTTCCCTATCTCGCCATCCTTCCATTTATTGAAGACTCGCCCAGCATTGGTAGCAAAGTCTATGGTGTCACCATTCTTGCTGACATCATTATGGGCTTCAAGCACGGTGACTTGCATGCCTCGAAGTCTGCATTCAACGGCCGTGGTCAGGCCGCAGTAGCCTCCTCCCACAATGAGAACATGAAATTGAGTAATATCCTTGCCCATGGTCGCGCTGTTTCCTGTCACTTCTTCCTTCTTTTTTTCGGACAGGTTTGTCGAATGTAATATCCTTTCTTGTTTATGAAAGCTGTAATTTGTTCTTTCCCTGCAAGCAAGAGAGACGAAGAGTACGCGAGTAAAACTTGGTGGTTCAGCTGGAACAAATTATAATCATTATTTATAATAGTCTAAAGTGCTCGTGGAATCAATAAGTCTATAATTGGTGATATTATAACCCTCTATACCCCATTTTGATAGACTCACCCTACCATAATATGATCTCCACGCTCCCTGCAGAGATAACCATGTAACTAACACCCCGTGGTAGGGCAATAAAATCTTCTCTTAAATCTGACTAAGTAATTGAACCGAAAAGTTTTTCCAATTGGGGAACCCAGACCTCCCTCACCTGAAATTGAACCGAACGTTTTTCCAATTGGGGATTCAACACCCCGCACCTCGTGAAGCGGAACAATTCACCCTAAAGCTGGGCACAAGACCGCCGGTAAAATAATCTCCATATTTCATATCCATTTATCTCAATTATCTACAGGCACACAATCTTTGTGGGTCATCAATTATTCATCCCAGCCAATTCTCCCTTGTGAGAAGGGGTTTTGGTTTCGCCCAAGGAACCTTGTAATGTAAACAGTTCTCAAGTTTGTCTAATCTTGATGGCAAAATCATGCATCCAACGAGGCCTGTACCGTAGTCATCGTCTAGCCGCGCGAGGAGTGCGATGACTTCAGCGGCCCTGGTCTGGAACTCCTAGTTGCTTTTGGAGTCAGTACCTCTTTTTCAGTGTCTAGACAGGACCTTTATATCCCCGGGAAGGTGTCTGAGCATATTTCCATGAAATAATTGGAAAGATTGGTGCGGGTATTGGCGAGATAGTGGCCATTGCGTGGTATTCTGCATATAAACACACCTCTAGTAAGCAGGAAACGAACAATCGTGTTGTTCGAGCGAAAGGGAAATTTTTTAATATATCCTGAAAGCCAGGACTGAGTATCACCAGTCGGTGATTCGAACAATTCGATCAATGCATATAAATGTTGAGATTGTGGCTTCCTTCACTAATGGTCTCCCTGTGTCTAGAAAGTAATCCTTCTCAACTAAAATGATGCCAACTAATTTATTCCACTTCCTGGATTTATTTTGTCCCCTTTGCTCCACGCAGCAAAACCCTCTCTTTAAGAGGGCCATACTCTCTTGGGTATGCCCCACCAACACGTCCTCCGAAAACCAGTTGGCTCTTTAGAAGCCATTGCTCAGGCACCTGCCAAGTGGAAGACACCTTTTGGTCGATGAGCGGGTTGTAATGCTGCAGACTAGCACCAAGCCCTTCTAGTTCAAGGGCGGTCCACACGACCAGCGTGTGCATCCCGTTGGCGTGCTCTGACCATTGATGCATTTTATCGGCGAACAAGGGAATTTTCTTTTGGAAAGTAGCAATGGCGTCTGGGTCCTCGTAGAAGAGTACGGTACCATAGCCACTTTGAAAGCCGGTGAGGTTCTGCTCACTCTCTTCCCAGGACTCAACAGGCGCCACAGCTTTCACGGCGGGCTTGACGATATCCCGCCAGAGCTTTTCATGCTCGGAGCTGAGAAGCACGACATCCCGGGTTGTCTGTGAGTTGAATGCACTGGGGCAATGTTTCACGGTGGTATTGATTATCTCAAGAATCTTTTCGTCCGAGATGGGGGAGGTATTGTTGATTTCATAGATGGACCGTCTGGTCTTAATCGCTTCGAGAAATTTGGATGACATTGTTTCAGTGGACCTTTGGTCACAGGGGGGCAAGACAGGCTGGTGATGTGCGAAGGGGTTTTGGTGATGTTATGATTGGGTGATGAAATCTCCAGAAAGACAGTCTATTTGAAGCGCCACTAAACCCATATTCCAAGTATTGAAATACGAATCTTGATGTCAGATTACTCTACCATTCCGTGTTGTGGTAACGCCCCCTGAGCCAAAACCGTGAGCCACGGACTGGTGAACGGAACTAACGGGCGGACTTGATAACCAATTGGAAGCTGAGGATAATCTCAGTTTGATGGACAACCAGTAGGATATTTATCGGACTAATGTCGGCATTAACAGAAACATGATCATGATGTCAAAGCAACAATGTATGTCATTTACGCTTCGACTCTGAATGATGGGGATATTGCTTCAGAAGATGAAAAGGACAAGACAACAGATCGTGTATTTCTTGTAGTTGGTCATTTTTTAGAGTGTAAAGTTGCTAGGAATACCGCTCAATGATCATGATACAACTTTCTTGTTTGATGTTATGGACATAATTTGCACTTTCCGATTCCGCTGCAGGCTAAGTCAGGATGCCCTAGGGGCTCGCTTCTAACTGTAGACTCTTTCCGGTGGCTATATGACGTTCTAATGCACGAACATTGTGATTATGAGTTTGTCCTACGAGTTGCAAGGTCACAGTGAAGGGATATGTATTGAACCTAAGTTACGGTTACCGCTTTTGAACGAGGTTCTCTAATTGACGGCCAGTTTAGTCCCACGGTTGTAGGAGATGGCCAGAGGCTATGAAAGATTCATACTATCATAGTTTCCACCCGCGGGAAGAGAAAGTTCCTCAATAGTTCCTGGCTTACCAGAAAGGATCTCTTGAGCTAGACGATGATAGTTTTCCTCTGCCGCCCTCTGACAATCAAAATCCATCACCCAGTCTAACAGAGGCATGACTAAAGAGTCTGGATTGTTCTTTACTGTTTCCAACGACCAGTCATTCTTATGATAAATATTTCTGGTTGAAATAGAGGCTTGATGGATGACATGGGATCTGTTGAAGCGGATTCGCTCAAATACCTGTAGAGCGGTTGCCACATCACCGTGTGACTGGGGGCCCATGATTAGCAAGTGAAGCAACCGAGAGGCTTTGGAAGCTCAATGACCGGCGCAAATTAACCTCACCTTTTGCAAACAAATTGCCACGGTAGCCGCATCTTCTACCGCTTGACAAGCGCCGTTGGCAGACGTGGGTAAGTGGCAGTGGGCCGCGTCTCCCATAACCGCGCATTTCTTCGAAGGTGAGAGCCAGGTAGACAAAGGGTCTCGCCAAACAAGTTTCTAGGACGATAGTAAGCGACTGAGCGCAGTGGAATCTTGTGTGAGTTGCACAGCCGACTGATACACAAAATGACTTACGTAATCTACTATGCTCTCCTCTGGGGTCAAGGAAAGCACTCGTCGCCAGACCTCTGGGAAGTGAGCCTGGTCGAGGTAGAAGAGAACGTCCTCCTTTTTAGCCGGGAACGACCAGCTTTCTTGGATATCAGCATCGTCAAGATGCGTTAGGACCCACGCACAGTCGCTAGTCGGAAGTGTCAGTCAGTCTTTGGCACGTACAACACGATGCAAAATAGGCACTCACCGCCCCTTATTCCAGGTGTAGATAAAGCCATGCATGTCTTTGCCAACCCAAAACCTGGTAGTATCCTGGTCTTTCTTGGTAAGCTCAGCCATAAAGGGATCCTCAAGCATCTCATCGGAAATTTGAAAGAAGGCCCGAAAAATGGCGTAGCCACTGTTGACTCTGCTCTCAGGTAACCCCAAGAGCTGGGAGCGGGCCAGCGATTTGGGTCCATCACAAGCCAGCACAAGGTCTCCGAGTATCTTTTCACCAGTCTCAGAGATGACAACGCCCCTTTCGTTGTCTGAATCCAGATATTGCACTACTCTGGAGTTGAAGCGCATGTCGACGCCAATTTGCTTTGCATAGTTGTACACAATTTCATGCATCGCACCTCGGTGTCCAGCAAATGTGCCTTTGAGTTCAATGCCTTGGGGCCAAGGATCGGACTTGAGCAGCACGTTATCTTGGTTGTAAAAGTCCAATGTTTTCGCGCGGTTGACTCCGGCAGCAAGCAGATTTTCGCCAACTTTACCGTTGTCCCAAGTGTCAAAAACCCGGCCGGCGTTGGGTACAAAATCCAAAAGGTCACCGTGGGAACTCGCTCCAGGATAGGCCTCGATAAGAATAGGGTGCATTCCGCGCTGCTGGCATTCAATGGCGGCCGTGAGTCCACAGAACCCAGCACCAACAATCACCACCTTCAGCTTCTCGTCGGCAGCAGGAGACATGTTTGTGAACAAGCCCTTCAGTTTCCTTTAAACTTGTCGTTGGTAGATGGAGAAAAGGCTTAGTTTGTGATCCGGCTTGTTGGAGTGATTTATGCTTGGCCTGTCTTGCGGTAGGATTTATATCTGAGTCAAGGGTTATTCCTCTCTCCGGTGTTAAAGATCACTGTAACATTCAGAGGGCGGGCTTGCTTAGTTTCCTGGTGTGTCATAAAGTACTGCTCGCTAACTCGGGTTTCTAACATAGTAGATGGTACCGGCTACCGGGATCGTTATCTCGGAAAAACTTGGCGTGTCATATCCATCCTCTGATTCCGTTCCATCCACTATCCTAGCCTTGATTGATGTGCTACCCCGCACATTTTGGCTGCTAAGCAGACATCCGTTTTAGCCGCTCCGCCACCATCATTTCCCCTGTACAGGCCCCACTGCTCCCTATCTCAACATCCGAAGTTCTGCACACTAGATCCAGCTACTTTATTCCCTATTGAAGTTGTATATCTGGCAGTAGGGGTCGAAGTGACCAAGCGACTGAGGCTCGATTCTTTTTCATGACCTTTTCTAAATTTTCCTTTATTCTAAACCCTGTTCCATGCCATCGCCCTGGCACATCAGCTAAAACTTTGCCATGTCTTCATCCGTGCGTGACAGTATTAGGCCAGACTCTGAAGCATGTGCAAAATCATCTCCGCCGCTTTTCGATGGACTAGATGCAGACGACGCAGCTGGGCTCGCGGCCATTGGCAAGGCCCCGGTCTTTAAGAGAAAGTTCAATTTCTGGACAGCGGTCGCCATGACAGTTTGTATCAATGGCACAGTAAGCAGCGAGATAAATCGTATCTTGTCCCTTGCGAAACTATTATGTTAACTTGTTTTAAGTGGGAAGGCATCTCATCCACTCTTCTTCAAGGCTTAGTTTTGGGGGGGTCTATTAGCTTACTTTGTGGATACATTCTCACAAGTGCTGGTATGACCTGTGTGTGCGCTGTTGTGTGTGAAATGGCAAGGTATGAATGAGACTTACGGGCAGCAATACCTTATGCTCGTACCACGTATTGATCGATAACACAAGTGTTTGGCCATCCTCCGGTGCTCAATATCACTGGACTGCAGAGCTCTCTCCTCCAAGATGGAGGCCCTATCTTGTAAGTCTCACCGTAACATGTTGGTCCCCATAGAGTCTACTAATTCTTTCTCAGTCATGGATCTCGGGCCTACTGACCTTTGGGTATATCTGGATGGCTACCATCATGTGTGGTATGAGCGTTGCTATCCAAATCCAGGCATATGTGATTGTGTCGAGGCCGGAGTATGTGAACGAGAGGTGGCACACATATTTAGTAAGTTATGTAATTTCCTCGGCTCATATGGCAATACTCTAACCATATCCTCACTCATTAGATTTTTGCCTTAGTTATGGCCATCTACCTGGTCATGAATCTGTTCAGCAGCAGGGCGTTGCATCATCTCAATCTTGGAGGTAGGGAGATGATGGATGGTCACAGCGACCAGACATACAAGACCGCTGACGTGCTTCTCAAGGTATCGCTACCCATGTTCTCGGGTTCTTTTTAATCATGATCATTCTTCTCGTGATGAACAAGGACAAAAATGATACTTCGTATGTGTTTACAGAGTTCGTCAATAGCTCAGGTTGGTCAAGCAATGGCCTTGCATTCTGCATTGGACTCACAACTCCAATGCTTGGGTTTGCTGGCATTGAGATGGCAGCTCACTTTGCAGAGGAGATCCAGCATGTCCAAAAGAGCCTTCCGCGAGCGAGTGAGTACAGCCAAGCAAAAGCCACGGGCATTGACTAAAGTTTCTGCTAGTGATGTGGACAATCGCAATCAACAGTGCCATAACTTTCCCATGGCTCGTCGCCCTCATGTACTGCTCGGGAGACATTCCAACCGTCGTGAAGGGCCCTATTGGCTTGCTGAGCCCCATGACCCAGGTTCGAGCCCGATTAACTAACCATTAGGAATATTACATGAGGACTAACTCTACTAATGTCCTAGATTATTATTAATAGTACCAAAAACGTAGGTCTTGGGATTTTTCTAAACTCTCTCGCCACATATAACGCCTTGGTTGGTGGCATGACTGGCCTGGGCTCCTGCTCGCGGGTCATGTGGGCTATGGCCAGAGATGAGTGTTTCCCAGACATCTTTCGCAGAGTCCACCCCAAGCTCGACGTTCCTGTCCAAACCATTGTGGTGGTGTGGGTCCCAATGATGGCCTTTGGGCTCATTTATATTGGAAACAAGACCGCCTTTTACAGCATCATGGGCGGCGTCATGAGCATGTACATGATGTCATACGCTATTCCAGTAGGACTCCACCTTTTCTATGCCCGAAAGCACAAGAATATCCAGTATGGGCCTTGGCAGCTCGGCCGATGGCGACTATTTTTCAATGCGGTGGGATTCGCCTGGATATGCTTCATCCTAATCTTTCTCTGCTTTCCCATCTACCAGCCCGTCACTGCAGAGAACATGTGAGTAGTCCCTGGGGCATCAATAGCTACGGAGGCCTAGCTGGGCAAGCAACACTGACAATAACGCAGGAATTACGCGTCTGTGATTCTCTTCGTGTTCCTTCTACTTGGCGTTGGTTGGTACTTTTACTACCTGCGCGGCACCTTTCAAGGCCCGCTTGTTGAGATTATATTAGATGATGGGGACGTAGTCATTACAGGACAGCCAGTCACGGCGACTTCAGCAAATATCGCAACTGTCCAAAAGACTGACAACTAGCGATCCAATCCAAGTCTAATAATCCAAGGTGCACCCAGAAGGGAAATCTATGCTTTGCTGTCGATAGGGCTTCTTCAAATGTGGAATGGGATCGTGAGGGAATCTGTTTCTACGCATTAACATGACGTTGTAATTTTCTTGTGGGAAACTTCGGTTTGAATTTAAATAACCGGATGAAATATGATATATTGGTTAATCTTACTATCAATCTGAGCATTTATCTTAAGATTGTTGAGAACTCGTAAAGCTTTTAGCGATTCAAAAGCCTTGCCTTGACTCTAAACTATGATCAGCAGCTTTAGTTGCTTTCTCCTATCTGGATCACTTTATTTTTCGTTAGACCCCGTTACGCCCCTCACAACATTGCTCCTCTCTACTTTTCTCATTTTTCTCTCACCAGTTTGGTGACCTTATTATTCAAAGGAGATAACAAGGTCCACGATAGCTGATCCATATAATTATCAGCATACCCCCTTGGTTTACTAAAGGAAAGCAACGGTTGGTATTTGCCGGGACTCATATCTGAGGCAAATAATTAGAGGTGCTCATGTTTGAGGAAAAATAAATCAAGGCGGGAGATTGAGTAGTGACATGCCAGGGCTGCATGCCGCGCTATCAGACACAGCGACTGGAAGATTATTTAATTCGTTCACTGGTCGGTCGCAGATCGAGCCGGAGGAGCCCGCCAATCATACAATCTGATCTAGTCCATTAGTAAGGCATGAGAGTCCTCTAGATAAAGAAGCGTCTTTATTGGCCAATTCGGAACGTTAAGGCTAGGCTTGAATTCAGAGACCTTGCCATGAGGCCTCCCCTCAAACAAACAAGATCGACCCGTTAATTGAGGCCGCACCACTTTACCAAATACTTAGTTTCGCTTGTCCCCGACGGTGCTACTCCTACCCTTCGACAGCTACAGATTTTGCGAATTGTACCTATTGTAACGGTCTGGTCTTAACCT